>CAJNIZ010042609.1:32673-62263 GCA_905231905.1 Symbiodinium pilosum | reverse complement strand
GACCTCACTTCAGGCCTGAAAGCTAGCACGAATAACCCAGAGGGTCCATGTACCCAATAATTTGGTACTTGGGAATTGGGTAATAGTAATTATAGTATAGGTTTTGGGTAAGTATATGATTATTGGGTACGTGGACCCTTAGGGTTAGGGGGTTTATAACCTCCTGGATTAGGGGTCAGAGACTTAGATTTGAGTGCTTAAACTTTCAGAATGCTCAAACTTTAGAAATTCACGGCTTGAAGGTTGAGTTTTCAGGGCTTGAGGGCTTGTGGCTTGGATCAACACTCCCAACACATCTGGAAGCTGATATGGTCCGCTTTTCTAACGGCAGTAGTCTTTGAAGGGCTTCCATGCGAATTTACGAGGAGTGCATCATCGCAGCGCAGTATGCTATACCCCTACAGACCCTTTATGGGCATAGGAGCCGGACGTATGTCAAACAGCAACAGCTAGGATGTGGGACAAAGAATCCCCAAGACGTTAGTAGCGCTTTGGGGCTGGTTGAACCAAGTAAAATTATGTTCCTTTTTGAAATACCATAACCGAAAGGATCGGACAGTCCTACTTTGTATTGGGGCCATAGTATCCCCAAATACAATACCGCTCAGTTGTGCCACGTCACATCTACTGCCCCCAGTAAGGAGATAATCCTTCCTAGGCATCAGCGAAAATGAAAAGGCTGACCTACTCATGTATCCCAGAAACGTACCACAGCCTCCTGAACTTCATGCACGCTAATGGACAAAACACATCATTTCAAACGCCTACGTACTGTCTTGTACGCTATACATGGGGTTAGCTGATCGTTGATGGACGGCTGTTGCATACGTAGAAAACCCTAAGGGTCCAAGGAGCCAAATAATAGTGCTTTAGGGCCCAAATACTATAGTATTAGTGGTATTTGGGCCCTAAAACCCTATTATTTGGGTCCATGGACCCTTAGGGAAACTGTGTAAACTGCAACAACCTACCATTGGCGAGGCACTTCACTCGGCACTTTGGCGGTTGCTTCTACGGAACGCACGCCCAAGGAAGGCAATGGGCAGCAGAAAGCGAACAGCACCTCGGATAAAGTCTCATCGTTGAAATTTTGGCAGCTTCCTTATGTTAGGAGAGGATTGGTGAAGGGATCCCCTTTTTTTGGCACCCCCGCGCTAAAACCGCAATTTGACACCTGAGCTATGTAACTTTGTCACTGCTACCACCAATTCCATTTCGACAACTCCTTATTAGAGACATACTGTATACGACAATGAGAAAGAAGAAGTGATTTCCTGAGCATACCAAACCCTAGACCCTGTCATTTTAGGCGCACCTTTAGGTTGATGGGATGCCACGCATAACCTCAAGACGTGCCGAAGAGATCCAAGCTTCAACCGGCTAACCCGGATCCTAATACGGGGGGTTGTGTTAGAGCTTATATAGGGACATTTAGGAAAGGGCTATAAAAGGACATTGAGGGTTTGGGGTTTAGGGATATCTCCCTTTAATGGAGAATCAGAGAAGAGAATGGACAACTCAACTGAAACTGGCTTTATATGAGCGATACTCTAAACTCCTAGCATCCCTTTTAATATCCCTCCCCTATAGAATCCCTTATACCCCCCTTTTAACTATTAAGGAGTTTAGATCCTCAATCCTATATAACTATATATACTCCCTTCTATGAACCCCCACTTAAGGAGCTTAGACTATAGCTCATATAGGGGGCTCCATTGTTATGATTACCAAGATTGTGGTCGTAGATTTCCTGTCCAACCCTGGGGCTCCCCCAAAATGGAGAATCAAATGGACAAGAAAGTGGAAATGAAATGGAAATTGTGGTTATAGGTAACTATGATCTAAGGTAGGGAGACCTCAACATGATGGTGGGAATTGTTTGGGCCCCTACAGTAGACTTTTGGAGCACCACGCCCCAAACCCCAACCGACCCAACATCACAAGTTGAGCTTCAAGTAACCCTAAGGGTCCAAGTACCTAATAATCACATACTTACCCAAAACCTGTACTATGCTACTATTACCCAAAACCCAAATACCTAATTATTGGGTACATGGACCCTCTGGGTAAGAGCTCTGCAACAGGAGGTTTGGGTCCGTACTCGAATTTATGTTGTTCTGGGACTAGGGTCCCAACCTTGCTCAGTCCCTGGTTTAGGGGTTTAGAGGTTTAGGGTTTAAGGTTTTGGGTTTGAGGTTTAGGGTTTAGGATCCTTCCAAAATCCCCACGAAGTCGTTTTGCTTAGGGGTTCATGGGCAGTTTGTAACTGGGATTATGCATAACTAACGCGCTCCTCTTAAGCTACCCATGGGCCTCCGTGTAAACTCTACATGTCTCCATATGCCCCTCAGAAAATTCTCAGTAAGCCCTGCAATATACCCCTAAATAATCCTTATACCCTAGACCCTGAACCCCTTATGTAAAAACTTCGACCCTCCTTAGAGGTACCCAGCAAGCCAAACGATCCATGAAGCTATATAACCCTAAGGGTCCAAGTACGCAAGAATGAGGTACTTGGGATTTGGGTTCTACTAGTTGGTGGCGGGCGCGATAAAGCCTTTTGCACATGTTTTTCAGGTGTTGTTCGGCGGAGGGGAGAAGGGGGCTGGGGGGCGGGTTGGAGGGTGGGGTGGGGGGGGGAATAAGAACGTCATTCATATTGCGTCTATGTCCATAGCACTGGTATTTGCAGTGTTTTCGCCTCTTTGTACAACACACTGCGCAAAGGCTGTGGAACAAGACAAGTTGTCACAAACGTCCATGCCTTTCGCGACCATGCCCAAAACACTGGTATCTTACGTGTTTGTCCGTCTTCGAACAACATACTGCGCAAGGATGTGGAACAAGGAAAGCTGTCACAAGCGTGCATGCCTTTGGCCACTATGCCAAAGCATTGGTATTTACAGCGTTTTTGTATGTCGAGGTCTTGCGGGTTGTGAACTCCGGGTTAACACACTCAATCTCGAAAACCGGAACACAATGTAACAAAGATTGAAATCTGGTCCTGACTGCAATAGTTTCCTGGGTGTTCAACTACCCTGTTTTTCTTGAAAATCGCGCTCCAACCTAGATTTCGTCCCAGTCTAACGTATAGAAACCACAGGGCGACCTATGCGCCCGCACCCCACTAGTTGTAGTAAAGGTTTCGGGCAAGCATATGTTTGTTAAGTACTAAGACCCTTAATGTAATAACCCTAAACCCTACAGCCTAAACCCCGGCAATGTTGGATATTGTGACCTTCTTCCCCTTCATCCCAGCGACGGAGGAAGCGCAGTCCGCGAAGAAACCGTAGCCGTCGTCCCAGGGTGAGCACTGCTGCGCCTGGCATCTAACGGTTCACCTGGATTTGCTCCCCCTATATAGAATATTCCCAAGACGAAGATAGTATCGGTATCTATTATGTATGTATGTATGTATGTATGTATGTATGTTGTTTTACTGAACTATCACCATGGGCGGGTGGCGGGGGAACATTAGGCGGAGGTGATTCACTTACCCGCCGCTATCAGAGACGGCTTGGGGCACCAGACATCACAACCAAAGGGTCCATGTATGTAGGTACATAATTGTGGTAGCGGTTCTAGGGTTTAGGATTTAGAGTTTAGGGCTTAGTGTTGGGTACAGCCCCCACCCAGAAGCAGTCTATAATAGGGATAATATGAAGCACGATATGTAAATCTTTTTATAATTACTATCAACTGCTACTGAGTGGGCGCAGCACCCAATAAATACAGGTTTGTATATATACATATATATACACGCACAGAATGTACCTGTGGCACAGTTAGGTCCCATGTAATTACCTTGGGGCCCAAGTAGATACTACTTGGGTCAGGGCCAAGAAGCTTGCCTGAACCAACCAGCATGTAAAGCGCTACTCAATACTCAAGTACATAGGACTGGGATGAGAGTACTTGAAATACAGGTTTTGGTGAGAAAGATACGGTTATTGGATACTTGGATCCTGTGGAACGGCACCGATGCCTGCATCTAAGCCCCAATGCCGTCTGAAAGGAACCTGCTTTGCAGACTAGGGTGGTTTGAGTCAACACCCTAAACCCTATTGCGCCCCAAACGGCCCACAGTAGGTTCTACTTATAAACTTTAGGGCCCACGGTTTCCTGGCGAATGCATCCTGCACCGACGTACACCTCCCAATGAAAAGATATCTTCTAAATACTGCAAAAGAAGGACCACAGTTTTGAATATCTCTTATGGGCGCTTCCCCAAATGGGGGCACCGGATAGTCCTGCAGGAACTTGACGAGATCAGTACTACTGAAGGAAAAACCTCGATGACCCTAGGTGTACTACAGAAACGTAATTCGTGACGTTTACGTAGGTATATAGGACCATGCAGGAGTTGGTCCACCAACCGCATGAGCCGCCAGGTAGGGATATTCGGTGAAACACCAAAATGTTGTCAAGGAACCCTGAATCCGGCCCAATATGAGGGGGAATCAGAACTTAAACCCTAAACTCTACACCCTAAACCCCCAAAACCCTAAACGCCTAAATCCTAAACCCCTAAACCCTAAACCGCCCAGAGGAAACGGGTTTAGGGTTTGGTTCCTTAATCTGATCACGTTGGCGGAAGCCTCCCAGGATTCGAATGGCCAGCAGAGAGCTCAGAACCTTCATTGGATGGGTCATCTCACTGGGTCTTAATAATGGAGGAGTTAGGTAGGACTTAGGGTTTAGGGTTGATAGTGGCAAAGAAAATGGAAACAACTACATTACAATAGGGTAAAGGTGGTGTTCTAGTAGGGAATGAAGGAATATACTATGTAGGGATTGTTGAGGGATGATACTCCCTTATTCCCTACTAGCCCCAATAAGTCTTGCCGTCTCAAAAACAGCCCTATCTAAAGCCCAAGTATACGGGCGGGTGTTGAATGTATTTAGAGTTTGTAGACACGCTGAGTTTCCGCTCCTCCCTTCGCCATTGCATGCGAAAGGTCCAATCCGCCCACCATATGTCAACAACTGCTTCAAGTTCGTCTTAGGCGAAACAAAGCAGGGTTCATGCAGGCTTCGCCCCTAAGGCACCATGAGCTCTTGTGTCAGCTTGCGCTGATTGAACATACGGCAGGTGCGTACAACACCTGCGGCATGGATCTTACCAATCTATAAGATCCCTAAATGCTGGACTGCGTGGCTTCATAAGGCTCTTTTGTACAGAAACTGAAAACACAATTTAGGGGACACGCTGTATCACCTTCTCGGTGTGCTGCTTTAAGTCATGAAGTGCTTAAATTTCGCTTGAGTCCTCAAAGAAGAAGCCTGTTAAGGCTGGAAATCGTCAACAAACGCCGCGGTGGCATACCCAAGGGTTCAAGTAGCTACATGACCCTCCTTTCTAGCTCGTCTCCTATATGCTCTGACTATCCACGGGCTATCATTGGGTGGAACTGTGCCCTATAACCTACCGGCTGAATCACTAAGCGCAATTGATACACTGTACTTGTAATCCCCATCACCTGCGGCTTTGTAGCAATTACCCCATATTTTGTAGGTATAACGCATCATAAAACTTTGGGAAATGGGTGCAGGTAACCCGTAAACCCTGAACTCCACAGTACTTTCCCTCGGTCTCGCACTATACCCTACTTGCATTAATTCGGGTTTAGGGTCTGCCCCGTAACCTATGAATCACGGTATACCGCTATGCCTCCCCTCGTGTGCCCTTGTATTTGCATGGATATCCCCTATCCACACAATTAGCAGTTTCCATCTCCATTCCCATTCCTATATACCCGACTTTTAACGGGGCTTGAAGGCAAGCCCTACTCTAGAAAGACTCATCCTTCGACTTACTGCTTGTCAGTCAAGAGCAAACACGAAAATGGAAGCTGCCAAGTAGGGTTTGCGGTTTAGGTGTTGATTGGAGTTTAGGGACTATAGTAGCCGCTTGATAATCCCAACAAAAATTAGTGTCCGTTTCCTTTTCCACTCCGTCATTCCCAAATAACAGCCGGCAAGCTAAGTCCTAAACCAAGCACCGCATCGTTGCTGCCAGGAGACAAGGCCAGCTGTGGCGACAACTACGCCGCCACGCTTCAGCTGACTCCTGGAAGGCGCAGTTTGGATTGTTTGAGAAGATTCGAATGCAAGGTTCAGGACATGTATCTGTAACTCCAATTACCTACAGCTCGGTAATAGGTACCCCTTAGTGAATGTGCCAAACCCATAAAACTGGAGGTATTGAGGGTAACAGGCATAAGGCTTGGCGACAAGGTTTGGCCTTCATTATGCTTTTTCTCCTGAGATCCAGGGGTCTGCTATTTGGACACATTTGTTCTTCTGGATGTGAATCCAGGACTCTGGTATTTGGGTACTTTTCTTCTTTCTGGATATGAAGCCTTCAAAGCTTAGAACTTTGAGGGTTCAAGGTTTTGAGCACAAGGCTTTATACACGCACAGGGGCGCCAAGGGGTCAAGAAAAATCGCGCGGTCTTTTTGTGAGGACAACTGAAGGTCAGGGCTTACCCTCCATAAAGCATGCAAGGAGCAGCCAAGGAGCACTCCAAGAACCGGTTTAGGGTTTAGGGTATAGGGTTTAGGGCCAGTTGAGAAGCGTCCAGAGCTGGTTTCGCGGCCTAGGCTCCATAATGTTGACTTCAAAAGTTGAAGTTCCACGCGGCCCAGTGCAGGTACCTATCTGCGGGCCTAGGAAGACGGGGAAGTAGCCTAATGCCTACCTTTGGCTTGTCATTGTACTGCTCTGGCGTGTACTGCAAGACTTTTAAACACCAGACCGCGTGAATCCGAAGCACCACACAGACCCTTAACCAAAGGCCTCAGGATAACGCGAAGCGCTCGCTGCTGGCGCCGCTTGTTGCGCGCCTGCGGGTTCTGAGGACTCTTGCACCCAGGTGACGTATGTTTCATGTTTTTGGGTTCAAGGTTCAAGGGATAAAAGGTTTAGGGCTTGGGGGTAAGGGTTTCAAGTTGAGGGGCTTAGGGATATCAAAGTAAAACCCTGAACCCCAAGTGAACTAGGTACTTTCCAACAACAGGGGGACCCGATCAAAGACCCCAAAATACTATAATCCTTGTTATAGCGGGTGTAGGTTTAGGAGCCCCTGCAGGCCTTCACTTCACAATACTTTTCGCTGACCTTCACAATTCAAGCTAGACTAGACGGCTCAGACTGGTTTCAACAAACACGGGCACGCCAATGTAGACCTGAATATCCTATAACTTGCGTCCTGCCGCCACCCATTGACAGTCTATAAAAGGAGTCATATCAAGGGCTCTATATGAGCCATAGTGTAAACTCCCAGCATCCCCGTTCATAACCCCTAGAATAGTCCCCCATAAAGTCCTGTATATAAGCCCCTTTTGGGAGTTTAGACTACAGCTCATATAGCCATATTTGAGATATTATCCAACTGTTAACAAGTGGGGCAGTATCCAAGCTATAACCCTCATTATAGGGACTTCCAGAACGCGGTCTAGAGTTTAGGGCTTAGGGTTTACGGTGTTGAGTTTTTGGGAAACCCCCCATAGAAACATGCTGCAAGCAAAGGACATGATGGGGGGCAATCCTCAGGGAGCTTAGGATATTCAGGGTCTGTAGAAGGATTATGCGGTTAACAGGGTTTAGTATACAAGCCCAAGAATGAAGAGCCTATGCTGTCTCGCTTTCACACGCACCGAATCTTGGCCTGGCTACTAAGTTCATCCAGGCCTGCATCCTAAAACCAAGAGCCACCACGTACCCAATACTCAAAAAAGTATATGGGGGTAGGCCCAAAATACTGTTCCCAAAATGGGGGAAATCTATATAGGGCCCCGTCTTCTAATAGGAACTCAAATATAGGACCCCGTATTGACAGTAATTTAGGACAATCAATCCCCATATACATACATCTCGCATAAACCTAAAGACCAATTGCCAGTGCTGAAACGCTAACTACCCAGCTAGTTAGTCATTGCGTGCTCCAAAAGCACCGCCGTTTCCTCCCCCCCCTCCGCCCTTACAAAAGCCATGTCCTACCAGACTGGTAGCACGTGACACAACTTGATGGGTGTAGGGTTAAGGGTTTGAGGGTTTAGGGGGTCCAAGTACCTAATTATCATGTACTTACCCAACACCTGTACTACAGTTACTATTACCCAAATCCCAAGTACCTGATTATTGGGTACTTGGACCCTCTGGGCTTAGTAGGGATTCAAGTCGAGGATCCGAATATGGAGGCCCTTAGAAGGAGGGGGGTTATTAAGCACCGGGTCTACTTTACTCCTGCCTCCTAACTACACTCATTCTTTCCAGAAAGTATGTGAGACTGACTTTCCTGGGACCTCTTACAGGGAAAATCACTCACCCGGCGATTGGTGAAGGACCGAAGAACTAATGTAGACCCGTGATTAATCAACCCCCTCCTTTTAAGGGCCTAAGTATTAGGATCCCCATTATAATCCCAATTAAGGGTAGGTGGTTGATTAATCACGGGTCTAAGTTAGCCAAGAATATTCGTTACTGGTGGTTCGTAAGGATCCTTGCATAAGTCTGTATACGAAATCCTTCCCTAAGGGTCCAAATACTCCAACATTGGGGTTTTTGGTACCATAACGCCCCATTATTTGGGTACTTGGACCCTTAGGGCTTTCTACTAATGCCTACAAACAACTCGTTCAATCCCTGATAGCCGCCAGCGGGATTAGCCCGACCATCCAAGCAGAACCTGGTCTACAACTTCTAGGACTCGATCCCAAGGTTACCTACTGCTGAAAACCATCCCCACTCCCTGAAATTTAGCCTGTCCTAGACCCCCAAAGTATGTAGAATCATGGATAATGGACTTTTGGGCTATATGCAGGGGTTTTGGGCCATGTTTTTACCTACTTTGCAGGGCTTAGGGTGATCTTAATCCTCAAACCATGAACCTAAACCCCAAGCTTAGGAGCAGGAAGCCTGGAAGCGGAGCTCCTCTGCGCTTTCCGTGCGTGGCCTTGTCCAAGGGATCCGGAATGGGCGTATGATTAAAATGAAGGTTTAGGGTTTTAGGATTTAGGGGTTTTAGGGTTTTGGGGTTTCAGGGTTTAGGGTTAACCCTAAATCGTAAACCTGATCATGGAAATCAATATGAAGGATTCCGGGATTGCAGCTGGGGTCAATAATAACAATGGCGATATCCCTGCGAAATCATTGTTTAAGATTCAGGGAGATTGTCATCATGGAGGTTGGAGATGGCGCTAGTCTGGGTCCTGCCCCCACCCATGAACAGTCTATAATAGGGGTAATATTAAGGGCAACATAGGACTTTATCAAAACACTAAACTCTAAATCCTAATCCAACTGTTAATGAATGCGGGCAGTATCCAAGTGCTTGTATTGTAGTACTGGGAGGAGGAGGCTTGCAAAGCATCTGGTTTTATGTAGGGGTATATAAGGTTATCTGTATATATATATATATATGAGTATGTAGGGATATATATTAACATTTCTAGAGTTCAGGGGCCATGTACCCAATAAATACGTCATTGGGATTTAGACACGGCTAATTGTAGTGCAGGTTTTGGGCCAGTACATGATTTTTGTCGGGTACTTGGATCCGGTGGTGTCTGGCATGACTCTGATTGCATCAGGAATTCTCGGTAATGTTGCTGTTCCCTTGATTACTGCAGCGGACTATGCCCATCAGTCAAAAGAAAGCAATCATCAAGGTGATATTCTTGCAGTGAAGCTAGCTTTGACGAGGCAATAATGTTGGAAGCTTATCCGCTTCAAAGCCAGGAAACTTAAGGATACTGATATCAGCACCCAGCATGCACGAACGGACCCAGCATTCTGCAAAAACAACACCAGCAAATCTTATTTACTGCTAATGCTCTGTGCAAGCACATTCTCACAAAACGACATCACTGAGCTCCGAATTTTCACGACGCAATAGGTGTTTGGATATTGGGCGATACCAGAGAAACCCCACATGTATGCAACACTCAGGTACACAGAGTCCAGAAACCCTGAGAGTCCTGCTCCCTAAGTCCTGAACTGCGAACCGCACAATTCCAAACGCCAAGCTTCATCTCAAATTGCCCCCAAACCCGAAACCCCAAATTCACCTAAACCCTACATCTACCCTCTCAGATGCCTGTGATGATGGCCTTTAACCACCCAAAATTTTAAACATGCCAATAATTACAAGTACTTGGGAGGTCTAGGTAAACTCCGGAGTCCTGTTTTAGGTATTTGCCCAAATTAGGGGTAGCCTTTTGGGGGGGGTCCTTATACTAAGGATTTTGGCGGGTGCCCCTAATTGGGAAATCACCATTTCTAGCAAGCCTTACTCCAGTCTCTTCGTTGGCGGATCGCTGCCATCGCCGCTCGAAGCCTTGGTGCTGCTGAGGGCTTAGGGCTTAGGGTTTAGGGTTTAGGGCTTAGGGTTTACCTAGACCCTCCGATGCAGCGCGTTAGGATCTCTAGGCTTTCTGCTTTCTTGACATGTTTGATAATACGGCAAAGGCTTTGCAGGCTTTCGAGTCGTATACGTATGGCGCTGCTTTTTTCTGCCCGTGAGTCCATAAGTACCGTTCCTGCAAGACTGCTACCCAGATCCAATTGTTGGCCACCATGTTTTCTGCCAGTATCCTAACCCTGGCATTAGTGCCCCGCCACAACGGCATGATGTTCATCTCTAAGAATGCACACAGTAGAACTTTTAAACGGTTTAGGCTCATGCAAAATGCTACGATTCTGTTGATTGTGGTATATACCCTAGCCCAAAACCCAAAACCTGTACACCACAACCCTGAGCGTGCAGGGTTCGCTCGTTCACAATGAGTAATCAAAAACATGCAATCCCAGAGGTCCTGGAACATCTTATGTATAGTATTCCTGTAGCCGGAATTACCTACAGCTGAATACTACTTACTCTCTAACATCACTTATGACCAGCAAAAAGTGTAGGTAGTTGGGGTTCTGGGTTCTGCCTGCTGAAATCATAGCCCCAGAAATCAATAAGGGCCAAATATCCAATATCTCTTACTTCCCTGAGGACTACCCCAAAAAAAACATAGTACTAAAGTCCTAAATACGCAGTCATTGGGCACCTACCTCTATGTGGGTAAATGTAGAAATCCGCATATCGCGCGATAGGCCTCCATGGGGTACATACATAGACCTTGAGGACTAAGAACAAATATAACTCATAATATAATATGTGTATATATAGACTACGATATTACAATCTGAAATACTACAATACGAAAAATACGACATACTTGAATTATAACGAAATTATAGTATACTATACTGTGATATGATATAAGGCAAAAGGAGAGCTAGAAGAGGCCCAGGCTGTTAGCAAGAGATCTCGCCATTCGCTTTCTCCACGGGGAGCCACTCCGAGACCTCAGTCGAAAAGCTGGAATCTGGGACACAACCGTAAGGGTCCAAATAATAGGGCTTTAGGGGCCAAATACCACTAACATTCTAGTATTTGGGCCCTAAGACCCTATTATTTGGGTCCTTGGACCCTTAGGGCAAGGTCTAAGATGTACAGCGATTTAGGGTCCAGGGTTTGGGGTAATTTTGAGGGGGCATACAGGCTACAGATGGAAGATTTAAACGTCGTGTTTATCTAAACTTTGGTCTCCAATGCATCCCCAAAACCTACCGCAGTTGCTGGCAGAAACATCTCAGGTACTCAGTGACTGGGTACTTCGGCCTTTAGGGTAGCAGAGCAATGCACGAGCAAACCCGAATCTGAGCAAAAAATCACATCTTTGAAGGATCGCTACTGGGGCGTCTCTCAAAACGGTGTGCCCTTCGGCACTCTGAAATGTACGGAGGTGCCCTTCAGGATTTTTGTGGGGGCTGTTTGGAAAAACTACCAAGAAATCTGAACACTGCTCTAAACCCTAAATCCCAAAGCCTATAAGCCCTTAACACAAAGCATGGAGGCGAGAAGGGGAACAGGTTTCCCTCCGCCACACGGCGTGTCAGAAGGATCCACCTGGACGTCTCAAATATCCCTACTGACAGCTGTTTAGGATTAAGGGCTTAGGGTTAGGGCCTTTGACTCCAAAATTCATCAGTACAACAGCTATTGTTAATCCTGCGTGCTTGCGCAGGTTTTGGTATATGTGGCTTGACAAGCTTACACTCAGGCTCCAAGTACCTAATAATCATNNNCAATTCCTAAACCCTAAACCCCAACTCATAAACCCTAAACCCTAATCCCTAAACCCCAATTCCTAAACCCCAATCCCTGATCCCTAAACCCTAAACCCTATATATCCCCTTTTAAAGGGGCCTAATTATTGGGTACATGGACCCTCTGGGCTATTTACGCGCCCCTCAAAGCTGATGGCTCGGTATTCTGGTGCACGCTTCTTTCCAACGGTGTGATGGCGGAAGTAGGCGTGAGAGCCGTCAGGTAAACTCTCCCTAAGGGTCCCTTTAAAGGGGGATATGGGGTGATATATAGGGACATATGGGGACTATATAAGGGTCCAAGGACCCAAATAACAGGGTTTTAGGGCCGAAATACCATAATATTAGTGGTATTTGGGCCCTAAAGCCCTATTATTTAGGTCCTTGGACCCTTAGGGTCTGCATTACCGATGAAGTGCTTCGTTGTTCAGCTTGACATTGTCAGGCTCTACGGCTCAGAGTTAAGCATCTGTAGGACAGCCCGTATCTCCGACTTAGGTTCTCCAGTGTCAACCCTCAAACTTGCTGTCCACCTGCACCCTCAGCAATGTCAAAAAATGTATATTTCACCAATACTCAACGCGGACTTTCTGACCTCGATCATCATCACGCTGACCATCTGGAATCGCTTTTGTTTCAGTACCCTACCAAGCACAAGTATGAAAACTCGGCATCGGCTGTCCCAAAGTTGAAGGAGACACAAACCCTAGGGCTCCAAATGGCCCAGTGTAGGTACTATCTATAGACATTGGGGCCCAATGTAGGCATTGTTTATAGACATGGAGCCCTATATAACCCCTATATAAACCCAGTTTCCATTTCATTTTCCATTTTCTTTTCCATTTGATTTTCCATTTTTGGGTATTATTTATAGACCCTAAACCCTAAACCGTGAACCCTAAACCCTCACAGCAAGAACTGCCTGAAGCGTCTTTTCAGCTGCAAAGGAGCTCCCCAGTTCTCGTCACATTTAGTAGAGTCCTATAAGGGAGGGTCAAAGCGTCTGAGGGCTTGTAAGGGTCCATGTACCCAATAGTTAGGTACTTTGGATTTGGGTAATAGTAATTATAGTCCAGGTTTTGGGTAAGTGTATGATTATTAGGTACTTGGACCCTTAGGGTTGGGCTTGAGTCCAGGTTTCTACTGAAGTACTACACCTTCAACACTGCTACAATTTTTTCGAAGAGACCCAAGCACCTTAACCCTAAACCTCTCAAACCCTAAACCGTTCACACGGGGGCAAGATGTTTCTGTAAATGGGACGCGTCACATCCCCAAACCAGGTTCATCCCGCATTGGACCCCAAAAAATGTTCTTCCCGCAAGCCTATCCCTAGGGCTCCAAATGGCCCAATGTAGGTGATATCTACAAACATTGGGACCCAAATTAGACATAGACTCCCTGGGTGCACCGGAATTACTATTACCAAAATCCAATGTACCCGATTATTGGCTTCATGGACTGTAAACTCTGACCCTAGGGGTCGCGATGTATCCAGATAGCCCTCTCAGGGAAGTCTTTATCGTTCCCGTACTCTTGGCTACTTGAGCTTCGAAGCGGGCCACCCGCTTCCAACAAGCGCACAGGTTTAACGTTCAGGGCCTCATGTTGTGTTTGAACCTCCCGTGTTAAGGACTCCATGAAAGCATTTCTCGAAATTCGGGTCCCAAAATACTCAAGAATGCTTCCTTTCAGGAGCCCGCTGGGGACGCGTAATTTTGAGAAAACCTTCTGAGACTTAGACTCGGGGACGAGGGAGCACGTGACCTTCCTTCTGCAAATTTGCTACCAGCTCGGATGCATGGTCTCCCATTATACGACAAAGTAGACATGTATACATATATGTATATGTACACATGTGCATATGTTTTACGTGCTTTATATTTGCGCACCTGCTAGACCGCATAGGTTGTCAGTTTAACCCCTTTACTGGAGCCTTTTCTCCCTGTTCATTCCACCTACTCTTAGTTGCCGAGACGGTTGGATGCAATGAGCTACGTCAGAGTGCGGATTAAAAGCCTCCCCAAAGGATCCAAGTGCAGAAAATACTTCCCAAAAACGAAACCGCCCACCCCATGTGTATATAGCTTCTACATACTGCAAAATGGATTATCTTTAAAGGGGCCCAATTATTGGGTATACTTGGACCCAAAGGGCCGGAAAATCATGGCCATTACCCAGGGCCTTCAGGGTTCAGGGTTCAGGGTCACAGTTTCAGGGTAATCCAAGCGTTTAGGTCTTCATGAGGGTTCCAAGATGTGACCCCGGAGGCGATTTAGGGTTTAGGGTTTGAGAAACACCTTTTGAAAGCGGGTTAGGGTTTAAGGTTGAGGTCTACTTGTAGCTGCTTATTGGTGGATGTGACTCCGAACGCTAGATTCTGAGTTCTTGCTTTCGTGTCCACAGTCGTTTCCCGCAATCCGCAGCCTGTCCCTATAAGTAATTCGGCGGAGAAACTAAGCAAGCTTGTCAACAGAACTTGTTGAATTTGGCTGTATCCATGTTGGCAGCGTCAGCTTAAACCTAGGGCTCCAAATGGCCCAATGTAGGTAATATCTATAGACATTGGGACCCAATGCAGGTACTATCTATAGACATAGAGTCCCAGAGTAAGACATGGGCCCTAAACCCTAAACCAGCAAACCCTAAACCCTAAACAGCTATAAGGATTTTGATCATGACAGGTGACAAGGCGAGGTCTCTTAATCCCTAACTGACCCTCCTTTTCAAGAGATAATTTTTGGAGTATACAAGGAAATGTTCCCCCAAAAACACATAAGGGCATGGGGGAGTGTATATACATATATCTATCTATAAATTCACATATATATGTATATATGTGTTTATAGACATAGAGCTGAGGGCTTAGGATCTAAGTGCCCAAAGACTCCCATACTCACTGTTACTATTCCCCCAATCCCACGTATATGATACTTGTAGCTAACGTTTAGGGTGTAGATAAAAGTTTGGCGTTGAGGTTTGTCCACGTTTAGTTATGGTTCTAGGTTTAGGGTGTTAGTTACGGTTCTGGGTTTAGGGGTTAGGGTTCATGATTCTAAGCATGAAGGTGTCAACGAGTACTGCCCACGCAAGGGGCCTTGACGTCCTCCCCGGAGAGCCCAGCTATCGCATTACAAAAGAGGCGTGCCTTGAAATTCATCAAGTCTGGAATAGAATGCTTTTTTTGGGGCTATTTGGCGGGGGGTTGTGTGGTTAAGTACTAAGGCCCCTCATCCCTAAACCCTGAACCATTGACCGGAATTTCGAGGCACGCCAGATAGTTGACCTGTAGAGCTGCTTTTGAAATCTCAAATCGGGGCAGGCAACAAAGTTTCTAGGGGGGGTAGAGTTTAGGGGTTGGGGTGTAGAGCTCATGGTTTTAGGGTTTGCTTACTGATCTTACTGGTAGTTAGAGGGCAACGAATAAACGGCATGTAGAGATAGATTTCGAAGAACATGTAGAGACTACTACAGGGATCCATTCCTCCGATTAAGTACCAACCGCCAGTGCGCTTGGGCGCTTGGGTTGCAGGGTTGCATGACAGCAAGACTTGCCAAAGACGACAGCTGGTGCAGGGTGAGGGGCCCAAAAGCGAGTGGTGTGTCCTGTCGTCCAGGCAAACATGGTCGGCTTGCTTAATTAACATTTCGTGAAGTTTGTGCTTACGCATATCCATCCTCCGACCCTACTGCGTCTGCGGTACTGAGGGGCGGCTTAGATGGACGAAGACGCATAACTCTAAGATGTAGCCTTATCGTTGCGCTCTACAGTCGGTGGGTGCCGGCCCTGCAGTAGCTTGTTCAGGTCCACTGCAGCCGTGCGCGCGGTAGTTTCTCAAAAGTAAGGGCTCCTGCGTTAATTGATTTGCTAGAAAACCAAATAGGCTACACCATGAAAGAGATGCGAGTGGGCTGCGAATCTTAGTGTGTCAGGGATCCCAATGGCCAAAAGTAGGTATCATTTGTGGACATCAGAACCCAAACTAATTACTCTACATAGACTTGGATCCCAGGTTTAGGGTTTAGGGATAGACTTGGATCCCTGGGGCTAGCATGTCAGTTGAACCAACAACCTGAATCCTGGACAGCAGTGTTCCTGAGAGTCCAAGTACCCTTCATCATAACATACGTCTCCAAAACCTGTACCACAACTACGAAGTAACTATGACCAAATCCCAGCTACTCAGTTATGTGGTACTTGGATCCTAAACCCTGAGCCCTACGTGTCCCGCTTACCCCTATGTATACCCAGAACCGCGAGATTACTAGCCGGCATTTTAATATGTGGTTGCTGCACAGTTTCGCAACAAAGGACTGCACCTACGTTCACGAAAATACAGAACCACAAAATATGTCGTATAGATCTAAGCCCCCAACCTCAAGCTATACCCTGCAGGTATACCCTCACTCCGAGGAAAGCCTACATTAATTCAAGCTATACGCCTGGGGGCTTTTCTGCCCGCCAACTAAGAGATTGTCAAAGGAAGGGTGTCGCAGGCCCAAGTTTCAAAGATCGAGGCTACAGGCTTTCTTATAGTGTTTAGGATTCAGGGGTTTAGGGTTTAGGGTTTAGGATTTAGGGGTTTAGGGTTTAAGGGTTTAGGGTCTAGGGTGTAGGGTTTAGGCTCTGACGCTTCATAATCTAAGGAGTTTGGTATCAAATTCAGCGAGGCAACAGTTTCGCAGGTAATTTTGAGCCCTAAACCCTAAGCCCTAATGATGGAGAATCTACAGAACATGGAACATGAAATGGAACCTACCCTGTAGGCTTTGGTGGTTGCCCGGAATAAGGGGACCCCAATACAGACCCTAAAATACAATAGTCCTTACTGCTGTATAACCCCTTTAAAGGTACCCACCCAATTTTGGGAAACCCCTACGTTTAGGTGTTTCTGCTTACTCCATGGGACGGCACTACGACACGCCCCCTCGGAAACCTTCTGAAGTGGCAGGCTGAAAAAACAGCAGCAGATCACAGCCCAAAGGGTTCAGACTACCTAGACCCCTAAACCCTGACCCTTTGCTAGGATACCCAACTTTATGTCCAGTATCTTCTATATACAAACTAAGGTACCCAAAAAGGGGGTAGGTTTTAGAGGTCTAGGTAGGCCATACTCTGCACATCTGGAACCACAAGGATATTTGCTAGCCCTTGAAAATTGCAAGCCTTGCCCGCAGTGGTCGGGAGGGTTGCCTTGAGGGAGCCCGATATATTCGTTCTGGGCATGAAAATGGCTAGGCGCATGCATCAAAACTCCAAGGGGCCCAATGTACTCAGCGAAGGGCGCAGGATACCTATTCTTGTTGGTCCCCACACTTGTAGCAGCCTACGCGCACGTCTAAGTACCTGTATGGCATACGTGGGACCCTGAAATCCAGAAGGGGCTAAGTTGGTTGCTGACCACACGCTATCTGTATGGGCGCTCAGCGCAATTGAAGCCCTAGGGCATCAACACTACAAATCGAAACAGGGGATCGTCAGAAGCAAAGACTGAATCTGCTGCTCAAGTCCGCATTGGCTTTCTTTGGCACCGGATCGCTCCTCAGCCAACAGGGTGCTCTCTAATCATAAGCCCAACCTGTTCCCAGGGAATTAGACAGGGACTCCATGGAAATCCCAGAAGCCCAATGTAGGTAATATTTACACACCTTTGGGCCCACTGTAGGTATTATATGTGTGCATGGATCTCTATATAACCCCATAAAATAACGCCACAGTTCAATTCCGTGTTCCATTTTTCTTGTCCATTTGATTCTCCCTTATTGGTATCATTATTGTGTACATGGATCCCAAGGAACTAGTTTGAATGTCTCTATACTGACTCATCAAAAACTTCCGAGGGTTGGTTTAGGGTATAGGGTTGGAGGAGTTGGAGGGGCCAAAAAAGGGCTATGTCGGCAATTTGGGCAAGTATCTTGGGAACTTGATTCAAACCCTAAGCCCTCAACCCTTTCTGGGGAGAGAATAACCGCGGCCCTCCAAACCTTTGTACCAAGTGGCATTAACTTGCGAAAGATCTGTACAACAACTGTTTATCAAATACACAAATCTATTGGCTACTTGGACCCAAACAGGGTATGCAGAGGTTTTGATGAACAATGGCTACCTTTTTGTGCCAGCGCGCGGAAATTCGAAGACGAAGGACGGAAGTTTTGACGGGCAATGAAAGCTGCTTGACCGTCACCATGACAGAAATAACAGTGCAGTCTGCAATACCCTAAGGGTCCAAGTACCTAGTAATCATATACTTACCCAAAACCAGTACTATAATCACTATTACCCAAAACCCAAGTACCTAATTATTGGGTACTTGGACCCTTAGGGCTTTAACACCCTAAACCCTAAACCCTAAGCAGTGCTTGAACTGATGATGCTATCCAAACATTTGGCATCTTGTTGAAGCCGCGACAAAAAAAAGCACAACGGTTAGAATGCCAGCTAAGTCCGGTAGTCCTCCGTAAATTTAGGTTTAGGGGTTAGGGTTAAATCTCCAAACGGCTCTCAACCAAAGGGTTTGAGGTGTTGCTCCTGAAGTTTTAAGCAAAAGCAGGAAACCCAGACGAAAGGGAAAAAAAAACAAGCTCAGAGGCCTGGCTCCATGATCTTACGAAAATTATTGGATTGTTGAAGTTTAGCTGGAAATTACGGCTCTAAATGATAACTCTACATCTCTGCAAGCCAGAAAGAAGGACACTAAGGTTACCCCAACCCCCAAAAGGAGCTATCTACAGTACTATATAACATTCCTGGAGCCTTTCCTCATTATTCTGGCTGGGGTTGCACTCAGCGCCCAGCCAAACCCTCTAGTCTGATTTGGTTCAAACTGCCACGAAGAAAAAGACCGGGTAATGGACTTTGCATAAAGACTGCAATCATTGTGATAGCGACTGCCCCAACGGGAGCCCTACTTTCTGATATACCCACAGAGATAGATAGATAGATAGATAGATAGACAGGTAGATAGATAGATAGATGAGTACACATCAAACAGGCAAAAATTCCTCGGGCATCAAAGCACTAACTTCCGCCTTCACGCAGCTTGTTGAAAAATCATTGTTCTGGTCTGCAGATCAAACTTTGCAAAATACACGAGGTTTAGGGTTCCGGGTTTGGTACCGTAAGCCGAAGTAGGGTTCGACGGGCTGGAGATTTGGTGGTCCCACTCTGGTGTGTGAAGCGGCGATTGCAAGGGGATTCCGAGGGGTTCTGATGAGGAGTTGCTTAGGATTGTATAACCCCAAGGTCCAAGTACCTAATAATCATATACTTACCCAAAACCTGTATTATAACTACTATTACCCAAAACCCAAGTACCTAGTTATTGGGTGCATGGACCCTCTGGGTAAAGGCCGTAAAGCCCTAAACCCTAAACGTTGTACAAGAGGTCCTTTCTGAGAAACACCGAAATCATTTATAAGGCATTACTCTGCAGTCCAGAGAATACTCCAGTGACACACGAAGCTCTGGCAGGAACTCACTCTAGGACTCCAGGGTTTAGGGGCTTGGGGGTTTAGGCTTCAATCTAGTGTTTTGTTGATGTAAAGATTTTTGGAGTGTGGCAACCCGCTCCCCCCAAATCATCAAATTTAGATCTGCACCGGCCAATCATTGATGTTGCCAACATGATGCCACGTAACATCGAGGAGGCTTGTGCCTAGGTATGAAGGCAACTGCGCAGGGTACAACAACTTGTCCATGAAGACGTCATTCACATCTGGGTCCCTAAGCCCTATATCCCAAACCATCTAGGCCTTCGGGTGGTGTAGATGCCCAAGTCAACTCATACCCTAAGGGTCCAAAAACCTATTCTTAGTCACATATTTACCCAAAACCTGTACTACAGTTGCTATTATCCAAATCCCAAGTACCTAATTATTGGGTACACGGACCCTCTGGGGCAGAACTCTATTTGCAACCTGCGGCTGAAGTACGTTGATCGGGGAAGTTCGGACTTAATGCTAGTAGCCTAAACCCTCAATCTCTAACCCCTAAACTCCTGAACCCATCCCTATTCATAAGCCCTAAAGTATAGATATATATATATGTATATATGTATGTATACATGTGTATATATATATAAATACATCCCTGTACAACCCTATATTTCCCAGTGTACTCCCTACAAAGTCCTAACCCTATTCAGAGGTCTAGAAAATAGGAAACAGGCATGAGTTCCTGAGCAGACTGCCTGAACACTCCATGCCGGGATGCTGATGCTTATGTCTGTAGAAGGGGTAGGCTTCGGCTTCAGGATTTATCGACCCTGAACACCCAACCCTCAGGGTTCAGGGTTCAGTGTTTCGCGTTTAAGGTTCAGGGCGTGCAGGATAAGGATGGAAACAGCTGAAATTGCAATTAATCACCAAGTTAGAAGTAGCCTGGGCACAAAAAACAGTTGCGGCGCTGGCCATGGTAGTAGTCTCCATTCAGCCATTACATGTTCGTACTTCAGCTTCAGAGGAGGAGCAAAGGCTGGCCGAACCTTCCGGCAAAACAAACATATGTGGCTAAAACTCCCGTAACATGCGTGACATTCAGGGTATCGTCTCACACTAATGACCCTCCCTGTACGATCGACCTGTCAGAATGAGGGCATCATTTCAAGAAGCAAGAAGCACAACAATCTATATGTTTGACATCGTATAATTCCAAGTTTGGAGCAGCACAACGCAGGAACTATCCAACATAGAAGCCTGATGTGGATTTCAGGCATTCTTTCCGCTCCTGGTCTAAGAGCTTGGAACTCTGTACGCGTCCCAAAGAACGGCATTCTGGTATCTATATGGTAGTTTCCACGAGTAGGGTGGCCTAATACAGACTTCAGTATACTATAACCCTTTTTATTATAAGTACCCTCAAGAAAATCACCTTCAGTAAAAAAGGCTATGGAACTAATTGTGGTTAGAGCTTCATAGCATCCGCAGAAACCTTGCAGTGTAGTTTTCCCTCAGCATGGCACGCGTCGGCGGCAGTGCAAGCTTCGGCGAAATTCTTTCATGGGAACCTTCAGAGGCCGAACTTGCGGGCTCATCAACTCTACTGCATGAAAGTAGGAAGATGTATTCAAGCTGCATTTTCCGAAGTCTTGGGGTAGGGGATCCTCATGTCCCCACCTTCTACAGAACAACACGGCTTCAGGTTCATCGTATAGCCATCATAGCTACATAAGGAAATTGCAGCTTCTACAGGAACAAAGATTCCGGCCTCTGAACCCAAATTCTTGGGCACCCACACTTTCTGCGAAAAGGCCTTCGGACTGGGTTTCTGGCCCAGCTTGGAGGCAAACAAGAGGTTGGTGCTACAAGGGCTCGGGGAGTTCTGGCTATGGACACAGATTATACTCTGTGGTCCCTACGACGGGACTCCTGCTGGGCGGGCAGATTATGATTCCTCCTACTATACTAGTAGTAGTAGTAGTAGTAGTACTACTACTACTACTACAGCACTGTTTAAGGCTTTGGGTTACAATAATAGTAAGAAGGAGAATAAGATTAGGGTTTGTGGTTCTGAGTTTAGGAGTATGGGATTAGGGTTTAGGGTGGTCACTTTGGGAACAAACATCGCATCACTACCATGTCATGACCATGTAGCACCCCCAGCACGCCTCTAAAGGCGACGAAGGCCTTATGTTCAGCGCATGCATAAACTGCATCTGGCTTTGCCAGTGCCTTATCTACCTCTGCGGGACCTAGCTGGAGATGGCACTGAGGGTCCTCTTGTGGTGTCTTGGTAAATGGCGTTGTGTGCGGTGACAAGTAAGTAGCTACTTCATACACATACTTACAACCCCCTACCCCTGAAATCAAACGTGTTTCCCGATATATCAGGTATCTTATGAAAACTATGCAGTGTTGGGGGGGGCTCGGATGTTCATTAATACAAGGGAATTATACATATCTCTCTGAACTTAGGCGTTGCGCGTGAGAGTGTAGGACCATCGTTCAAAGCGTCTTAGTTCCCACTGCATGTACACAATTAGGTGCAGCTGCGAGTTTCAACTCAACACCTCAACCCTAAAACCCCAAGCCCTGAAGCCTACAAACTAGGGTTAAGGGTTTAGGGTATATTGTTTTGGCTAGATTTCAGTTCAGGCCTTCAAATTGCCGGTTTTGGTGCTCGCACCTGAAGACTAATCCGGTGTAAGTAATGTGACCCTTAACCCCCAAAGTAGGAACCTACAAGGGGTATTTGGGGATACCGAAATCCTCCTCTGAATGACATCCCGCCCACTCGCTTTAGGGTTCAGTCTGAGGGCCTTCACCCTACAGTATCATAGCTTAGGGTTTAGGTACAGAGTCATGCCCTAAACCCTAAACCGGAGAGTACTAAATTGGGAACACAGGCGGTCACCTTGGTTCTCATCAGGGAAAGGGAGCCCCCAAACCCCTAAAGCCCTAAACCTTCCCAGAGCCCTAAAACTCGAAACTGGGTTGCTGTTAAGGAACTTAAATTAAGTTACCATAATGGGTATATATAGTAAATAATAGGGTTCCCCCAATATAGTAACTTAATTCAAGTTCCTTAACAGCAACCCAGTAAACCCCCCTAGGATGTGAAGTAACTCCGCTTAGGGTTGGATTTATAGACTTCAGGTTATAGGTGGCGATGGAGTAGTCCGTCTAATATTTGCATGATCATGGCTGCGCTGGCCACAAGTTGGTTCATGGTGTGTCCTTCTACGAGAAAGACTTGGTGCGCATGACTTTTGGGAAACTCCCATATTCCGGACCTATCGGTGCCTGTGCCCCTCCTGTCGTCCCGAACCCTGTATGATCCCCCCCATGTGGCTGGAGGGAAAGCAGACAGGGTAGGGAGGGTAAGTGAGAAACCGTCTGCACGTCGACAGGTGTAAAAACATGCGTACAAGCGGCGACCACAAACACCAAATCAACACCCAGAATCTGACCTAGAACCCGTACATGAGCCGTAGTCTGAACTCCTGGTATCCCCCGTAATAAGATCTATAGTAGTGCCCTAGAGAACCCCCTATATAACCCCGTAAGGAGTTTGGATTATGGTTCACATGTTAAGGAGTTCAGAGTATGGCTCACATGATCCCAGTACTCCCGCGCAGTAAATCCTGAAACTCAAGCTCTAAACCTTAACCATCTTACTCGTGTTTAAGGGAGAGTGGGGGAGTGGATCGCTATAATAATCTTTATATAACCTCCAGATATATATACATATACACATGTTATATATATATATCCCTATAAGGGTACTTATATTCACTCCCCCACTCCGCCTTCAGCAACCGTAAGGGCTCACGGATGCAAGCAATGATTGCTTCAGGAATGCTTTGATTTCATAAGCGCAGTGCAAGGTTTAGGGGTCAGCGGTTATAGAGTTTATAGGGTCCATAGGCTTTGGAGTGTAGGGTACCAGAAAACTTTTCGGTAGAAACCATGATCCTAGCCTAACGTTTGTTCATCGATACTTTCTCTTATCACATGAGTAGTGTTGTTTTTGGTGGTTAAACCCAGTAAGATTATCTTCCTTCTATAAAATACTATACTCCAAAAGGAGGATATAATCTTACTCTATAATGGGTACCATAATACCCCCAAATAAAATACTACCCACATGGTCTAGTACCTTAACAGGCAGTAAAATTCACAGATGCTCTTGTTGCAGGAAAGAAAGAGGAACATCTCATGAATCACCTCTTCCAAACTGTTGCAAAGCCGATTCCACCAGTGAAGCCATCATCTTGAACCACGCAGGTTTGTGCCGTAAATCGCTTCCCGGAAACACGGAACAACATCATTGGAATCAAGTCGCCAGCGTTTACCTAAAAACTTCTAAATGCTCTCGCCTTTCTCATCTAGGGATGGAAATTTGACAATTTCATGACAGGTGAAATGTGGAATCTCGCCCTAGACCATGAATAGTGAACCCGAGCAAACCTCCAAGTTAAAGCAGGGTCACACCGCTGCACGCCTCCTTGCCAACAAACTTGGTTGTTTCTCAAAATAGCTTCCACATATTGGTTAACATGTACAGCCTCGTTCTAGGATCTGGCCTCCTGTCTGCGGCATATACAGCTCTTTGCAATGTACTCAGACAAGTGACCCATGATTTTGAGAAATCCCCATTTCACTGTCGCCCCTCATGCTCAGAGTCGCTCATTAGAGCCTGCCACCAGTCAGTCGTGTGAACGCGTTGTGGGTGCGGGGAGCTACACCTAGAGCGAAGGAAACATGCAGACGAAAAACATATAGTTGAAAAAAACATGCTAACAGCAACGTTACTTTTTCTGGTCATGTAACACCAGTTGCACCAGACATTTGGTTTATAAGGGAAGCAGCTGTACGTGTGCGGTTGCGGCATGCCAGGTGTGGAGTTAGGCTTTAGGCTGTGAAAGTCTCAGCAAAGACCCCCTCCAGCATCCAAAGCATGGACCTCGCCAAAAACAACCCCATTAGTGCATTCAGGAAAACAGTGACTTTTCGGAAGGCTTGATTCTTGGAACCTCAGAAGGGTCTAGGAAGGAGCTGCCAAGTTTTGCCTGAGAACTTACTGGCTCTTACAACATAATCCCTGTATAAGATATTCGCTTATTCCTAAGAACCATAAGTAGTCCCAGTGTCTTCAGAGTTGGAGGATCCAAATCCAAGGACTATTCACAAAGGGTTGCCCTTCGAACCGGCTTGGAGGGGCAAGGAGACTCAGAGAATCCCGTTCAAGAATTTAGGGTACAGGGTTTAATTAAGGCTTACCTGTGAACCCAATTACCGGCAGTTTCATGGGCTATAGCTACTACTTAAGGGGTAATTACTACAAAATTGTAGGTAAATGGGGTTACAAGTATGATTTAGAAAAATTGGGGTCCCTACACCCAAAACCCAAAACCGTAAACCAAAAACACAGACAGTAGCTTCATGGTGAGGGTCAGAGATTTGTGGTTTGGGGTTTAGGGTTTCAGGGTTTAGGGGATTGATTTGCCCGCCTTTTCTGCAGCCTGGATGTGAGCATCTGGGGTGAACCCTACACTTTAATCGAGTATAGTCTAAACTCCTTAAAAAGGGGTTACATAGGGATTATATGGGGGGCTGCTACAGGGGTTATTTAGGGAGATACCAGGAATTTAGCTATAGCTCCCTAAACCCTAAAACCTAAACCTCAGTTGCTGAGATCCCAGGCCCTCCATAAAGTTTAGCGTGTAAACAGCAGGATTATTCAGAGCTGTTGAAGCTCTGACATTACATACCCCAGGCTAGGGTTTAGGGTTTAGAGTTTAAGGTTTAGGATCTAATTAAAGCGTATTTACAACCTGTTTCAGCCTCAGTTGGAGGGAGGAGGAGTAAGAGGGGTGGTATAGGATCCCAGGATAAAAAAAGCCTACACCCGAAACCCCAAACTTTGAATCCCTAAGCCTACACCCTTCAACCCTGCATGCCAAACTTCTGTCAACATCAAACTTTGCTGAAGACAGGCGTCTGGCCACACAACTCAGTATTATCTGTGTTGTCATATATGTATACATGTATGTGTGATAATGTAGCACCAGCTTGAATGAACACTTGGTTTGCGTAGGCGCTCTATAGTGAGTGTGATGTACGAGTCTATCTGATGTTAAGGGATTTTGACCATATCTTGCACTAGCACCGGTATAAGATAAGTAACAATTCGGCCTTGTACATTAAAGTTCTCAAGACTCAGAAGCTCTGATGCCATTTGGACATTTCTGGCCTAACGGACATCCCAGAGGGTCCATGTACTCAATAATTACATACTTGGGATTTGTATAATAGTAATTATAGTACAGGTTTTGGGTAAACATGTGATTATTGGGTACTCTCCTTCAAGGGCAAGAAACGGTTCTGGCAAAACACACATGAGAGCTTGTTTACCCTTGATGGCTGACTACCAGTCGTAATAGTGGCGGTCTCGCTTCTCAAGGTTTCCATTGTTTTACATTGAGTAGCACCAAAAAAAGGGGACTAATTGTTGGAAATGACCTGGTTGGTTCTAGGTAGTGGGTCTCTTGAATGGCATGACAGCAAATAAAACGCAGCTCTTTTGAATCCCACCGCGCGCTGTGGATTGAAGGACTCACGTGCGAAAACTTTGACCGAAAGGCTGTAATATGGACAGAACCATAGTAGGTTGCTCTGTAGACATGCTGATGCCAATGTGCAAATTACAGCGCCGAGAACTCAACAGTCTCTAAGGCTCTAATCAAAACTAATGGTACGCAACTGCCGTCAGAATAGCCTGAAGTACTCAACTACTGCTTGCTTGGGCCCTAGAGGTTTGTGAGGTTGCAGACCTCCATATGCCCAAGGACATTAGCGTCACAGAGAAATCGTATCTGCATCTGAAGGCGCTCGCTCGCCCTTGTCAGGGAGTGTTCCGAGAATCGGTGGCTTAGGGGTTTAGGGTTTAGGGTTAAATGGTCACATAGAAATGAAAGGGGATATGTAAGGCCTGCAGCGGTATATCCAGACATCTAGGGAGATAAAGAGATATATGATCAGTTTGTTTTGTCTCTTCTCGACAAGTGCACTGCGTCATGGGGCCTTAATTTGAGGGGAAAGGCCCTCTTTGAAACCCAAGCTTTGAGCAGCTTAGCATGACTGGCAAAACATGCATAATTTCTTTCGGAGCCAAACTGTTGTTCCATGCTTTTCACTTATCTTTCTGCGGCCAATAGAATGGGTTTCGCACAAAACTACTGGAGGTCTATAGGGGTCACACTCGGAACGCACATGCAGCATGCGACTAACCAAGTCAATAATACTATGCACTCAGCAAGATCATAGCGACGATGATTCAAGACCAGAGTTCACTAAACAAAAACATATCAAGATAGCATTTTTCACCACTCCAAACCCCCGTGGCGCAACCTTCCGCTTCCAAAATGAAGTACGCTTTGGGATCTTACGGGTGGCTTCCATTCGGTGGATGGAAGGCAGGTTGTGGGCAACTACCAAATCGGTGGCCCCTGTTCAAAGGACTGCAAGGACACCCGCATGCGTGGATGCGAACAACGGGAACTCTGCTGGCACTTTAGCCTTCGCCATCGTGGGCCAGATTAGTGAAGCTAATCCTCTCGCAATATAACACTATAATAGAAATCCAAAATATCAATGAAGCCCTCACTCACCCCTAAAGCCAAACCCCAGCGAACCATCAGACCGCTAACCCGAAGAAACCCTAAACCCAAACAAACCCAGAGCCTCCCTAAGGGTCCAAGTATTTAATAATCATATACCTACACAAATCTGTACTATAAGTACTACTACCCAAATCCCAAGTACCTGATTATTGGGTACATGGACCCTAAACCCTAAACCCTTAACCCTTATATCCCCCTTTAAAGGGACCTACTTATTGGGTACATGGACCCTCTGAGCCTGAGTTCTGAGAGGAAGCCCTCCGGATCCCCTGATGTCATCTGGCGCATAGCCTTCCTTTCGCGGTTTAAGAATTGACGGTTTGGTCTAGGATTTAGGGAATTTAGGGTTTAGGGGTCCATACATCAGAGTATAAGTTCTTAGGGTGTATAGGGATCAGAGCCTTGCATCTGGCGATTTAGGGTTTGGGCGTAGTGAGTGGGATGCTTCGGGGAGATTTGAGTTTAGGGATCTAAGTTGCTAAGGTTTACGCTGCTAAGCTCCTCCGGTCCTGTCACCCCAATTACTACAGCTTAGTATCAATTGTCCCTTCCCTAGTTGTAGGCGTAACTCATAAAAATGTAGATAATTGGGACTACAATTACACTGCAAACCACATAGGGTTCAGGTGCAGCTTCTTTGGAAGCTGGCCGGCTGGAGCAAGCCAGATTGGTTGGAAATTTCCAATACTTAGGGGAGCCATTTCGTAGGAGGCGGGGCGGGTCCCACAATGAGGGTTCCGCTAGTTGAGGAAATATGAGGGAGACCCCAATGTTTGCAAACACCCATTTCAATCTGGGGTGCTGCTGCCTTTTCCGCTATTGGTGGTATCGTGGCGATGATAACTCCCTATTCTGGAATTGCTCTTTTGAGCATTACTGCTTGTGAACACCCTTGCATGTCCTCTGTTGCGTTGTGCGCACGCTTCGCTGTGTAAAAAGGCTCTAACTTCATGGCCTTGCATCTCAAGCATTAACTGCGGGACCTTCACCCTGAAGACCGAAAACACGAATGCCATCGATTCATAGTTCAGCGTGCGGTTTCAGGGTTGGGTTTACTTTTCAGGCTTCGGTTAGTACGATGTCTCATGCTAGGGTATGGCACGCTGGTTTAAAAAGATGAACATCATTCATCATCAGTGTCGACTATCGTTCTCGACAAGTCTACTCATCGTAGTCGTCTTTAATAACAATCGCGGTAGCAGCACGAGTGACTGCTGGCGGTAGTGCAAGCGACGACAACTACTATCTTTGATACTTCGTGTTCACATTGAGGTGACTGCCACGATACTACTGCTATGACAAGAATGTACAAACGCTACAGGTACTGCTGCCAGGAACACTAAAATCAATTCTGAATGACAGGCAGAGGGAAAGATTCTTGCAACCTCCACCGCTCGGCCCAAACCCTCACAGCCACCGCAAGCGCCAGCACCTAGCAGCACCAGCATCGGCACCCGCACTGCCACTACGACCACCTCGACTTCCGTATACTGCTACGACAGAGATGATTCTCATGGGCAACCGCGGGGACAGCTAATGCCCCTCCCAGTCCTGATACAAAACTAACTCTTGTGATGTTGCTTTTGCACACTTTGTGCCCAGAAGAGTTTTGCACATGGGTGGTGTCAAAGATGAGGGACCCCAAAGTATAGAGCTCACGTATGAGGTCTCTACACCCGACAGAAGCTTTATCTCTTCCTTTGCTGCCTCCAACTTGGTGCTAAATGCTAAGGCCAGTGGCCGCACAAGCGGATCCGCCAACGTCTCCTTTCAGGTCTCACGTCCACTTTCGGGGGGGGATGGTTTCCGGGACGCCTGCACATGGATTTTCCGGAACCTTATCAAATCTTGAGAACTGTAAAGTGACCGCACACACAAATCTTTCCAGAAAGTCTGCAAAGTTACACATCCCTATGGGTCCAAGTACCTAATAATCATATACTTACCCAAAACCTGTACTATAACCACTATTACCCAAAACCCAAATACCNNTATTCGGTACATGGACCGTCTGGGCATGCTGGCATACCTGCAAGGATGCTGGGGACATGCTGCACGGATACCTTCAGCATCAGCAACATGAGAAGTGCCAAAAGCTGCAGGGCCAGAGTCATACCTAAAGATCGCACGCCAAATGCTTACCCTTTTGATGCTCTTACTTTCCTGACTGGGTTGCTTCACAGGGCGCATGCATAGAAGAGAAAACTTTTGGGTATATAGATGCTGGCAGCCTGCATAAACGCCAATCGAACAAAGCTATCCGATCTTGCAGGATAGTCTGGAGATGCATCATTGGTCGCTGATT
>CAJNIZ010042609.1:14834-32573 GCA_905231905.1 Symbiodinium pilosum | reverse complement strand
AAGAACCGAACCGAAACCGAAGCAACCCGTCCCAGAAACCGAAACGAACCGAAACGAACCGTGGCTTTACTGAAAATATCAGCCCGGTCTCCAACCCAGGCAGCTGTCCAGAAACCTCGCAGCAGCGAACAGCATTAGACACTATGATCATTAGGTTTAGGGTTTAGGGTTTAGGATTTTCTGTTATTCCCCTGGGGCTCCATGTTCATAAATACTACCTACATTGGGCCCCAATGTCTACAAGTAGTACCTACATTGGGCCATTTGGAGCCCTAGGGTTCTTACTGTTGCTATTACTACTGTCAATATTCATACTATTATTCCCGTAGTCGGATAATTACTGTTTATAAAGGAGCTCATCGGTAAATGGGACACGTACTCGTCGGGATCAGGCGAGGTGCGGCAATGTCAGGTTTGGTACCAAATCATCGCATAAGGCAGGGCCCAACACAAACAGCTTTCATGGCGGTGGGTGCAGGGTGCTTGACACGAAGGAGGGCGCGTGGTTACGATACAGGTTGAGGTGAAGAAGCAACAGTTGGCCGATGTCCTTATGCAAATGCACTGTTCAGGGAGCGTGCGACAAAGCATACGGCGTTGACGAGATCTTGGCAAGCCTTTGAGAAGTGCTTTTGAATACCACTGCCGCCATCCAATCAGCGAAAGCTGCGGAAACCACACATGTCCACTTCTCAAAGCTGCAGGCTCTGTCCTGAGCCCCTATGAAGAGGACCTTGATCGATTTTGTTGGCATGTAGTAAACAACCCATGCAAACCAGCTGCTTAAACCATTGACCCTAATCCCTACACCCTAAACCCTTGACCCTAAGGCCTAATCTCTATCGGATCCTTGCATACCCCTTTGGTTGGCAACATGGATCCTGTCCTGTTTGGAAACCTCTAGGAAAGTCCGCTGCCGACATCGTACCTCAGTGTTCCCTGTCTACCTGTCTGAACCCTGCAGGACACCAAAAGCATGGCTAAGGTTAAGGGTTTATGGCTTCTGACGTACCTGAGCCAGTCTAAGTCTAAATTCCCCGGCAAAGGCATCAGCGATCAACAACTATCAAGGCTCTGGACTTGTCGGGAGCACACTGCAAATAGAGCAGCCATTCATTGTTAGCAACTCGAAGGGGATCTAAACGGCCGGGAGCCGACATGTGGGGACTCCGCTTCCGTGATTGTTCCCCAAGACCCTGAACTCTAAACTCAATATATACCCTATTATAATATACTATAATATACCATAATATCCTATCATATAGTAGTTTCCATTTTCCCAATACAACCCCAATATACTCCAAACACTGAAACCTTAAGCCTGACCCCTCAAAAAGAAGCCTTAAACCGTCTAACCCTTTTATGAGCCCGGCTTCCATCTCATGCTCCATTTGGGGGTTCCCCAAAATTAGGGGTACCATTTTGGGAGTTCCTATAATAAGGATAATAGTATTTTGGGTTCTACATTGGGGTCCCCCCATTTTGGGAAACTACCACTTTTTGTCCATTTGATTCTCCATTTTCTTTGAACCCTGATCCCTAAATCCTGAACCCTAAACCCTATTTTCAGTCCTTTTATTCTTAGCTATTCTGGTTATGAATAACATCATTGTTACCATTATTGCTATGACTATTGCTCTTATTGCTTCAGGTCGATGGCCAAGCTGCGCGGTGTTGGACAAGTGGAAGGGATGTGAGGTACCCACCTTTGGCTCAGAGATTTAGAGTTTAGGGTTTAGGGCTTCTTATAGGATCCTAAAGGTGGGGGTGGTTCAATCTAAGGTTGAAACCATGGGCCCCTAAAAGGGGCCCTTTACCCTGGGAACCTTACATACCTACTACATACCCTATATGTACGCTTAAGGGTCCTTTCAATCCACCTAAAATGCCTAAGGGCCCATATTAGGGGCCCATACTTCTATCCTTTCATTCAAGGGGGGAGGGTACAAGGGAGCCTTGGGAAACCTTAGGGAAGCTTAGGGAGTACAAGGGAAGAATGGGGATTACTAGGTTACCTAATCCCCCCTTGGACCACCCCCTCTTCAGGACATCCTAAGCTTAGGGTTAAGAGGTACGACCCTGAAACCCTTGATTGAAGCTTCCGGGATGGTAACTCCACATGCAACCGCCCTTGACTGGGTTTTAGGGCGTAGGGCTGCTGGGAAGGACAATAAACTAAGTCACATTACCATATTTATGGGTATGTGGCAACTACTAGGGTTTCCTAACTTAGGCAAGTTCATTTTAATTTCTTTGCCACTTACTTAGTTGACCAGGCCAGCTGTCAGACCCCCCGTCCTGAAGCCTAAATCTACGTGGCACTTAGGACCCCTGCTAGGGGTTAACCCTTGGGCCTTGGGTACCTATAATAGGAATATGAAGGAATCCCAAGGGGTTATTGAGGGTCTAAGGTCCAAGCTAAGTCCCAAGGAGACACCCTAAGCTCTCATTTCTTGACACCAAGGTCGGTTTGGGACCATGCAGCGTCTCAACTCTGAGGAAGTCATAAACATGAAAACATAAACTTTCAGGGTTCAAAGCAGGCCATAAGCACGAAAACATAAACTTAGGGGTTCAGGGTCTTCGGGATCCTCCTTGGGTTCAATTGCCTTGTCTCCTTAACATTTCCACGGGGGGTCTTTTAAAAATTAAGAATCCTTTTTTGGGTTCCGAGAACAAGGTTATAATGTTTGAGGTGCACGAGAGCGGGACTGCTACAGTATGTTGGAACCCCTGACCAGGTATACAAGACTCTGGCAGTTCTTTAAACTGCAAGTACTGTCCGGGGATGAAACAGGCTTGAGTTTTAGTTTTGTGTGTTTCTCAAAATGGGGGGGGCCCTTAGACGCCCTGGGGCTTATTATCATGAAAAATGTTTGGATAAACTCCCAGCAAGAGAGCTTGCAAGATGTGGGAGGTTCTCAAAATTATGCTTGCGCTCTAAAAGGGAAACCAGAACCTCAGAATTCCCGCTCTAAACCCTGAGTGAACAGGCTAGGCTTAAATTCAAATGTCAAGAGTGGGCAGGCACGATTTATAGCATACAGTACTCTAGGGGCCCCAGAAGTCTAACCAACATGGTCCTCTGGTTGGTTCCCCAGATACCCTCTCCTTGCATGCCACGCGCAGGGTGCAACTTTTAATCCCATGACGTTGTCTAGCCCCAATTCCCCAGATACCCTCCCCTTGCATGCCTCGCGCAGGGTGCAACTTTTAATCCCGTGACATTGTCTAACCCCAATATAATCCTAATATAATCCCAATAGAACCCTAATATAACCCCAATAGAACCCTAATATAATCCTAATATAACCCTAATATAACCCTAATACAATCCTAATATAACCCTAATATAACCCCAATAGAACCCTAATATAATCCTAATAGAACCCTAATATAACCCCAATAGAACCCTAATATAACCCCAATAGAACCCTAATAGAACCCTAATATAACCCCAATAGAACCCGAATATAACCCCAATATAACCCTGATATAACCCCAATAGAACCTTAATATAATCCTAATATAACCCTAATATAACCCCAATAGAACCCTAAGATAATCCTAGTATAACCCTAATATAACCCCAATATAACACTAATATAACCCTAAACCCTAAACCCCAATATGTGCAACTAAGCCGCATCGACATAGACACCTGGACCATGTGCTCCGCCAAATACATTGTCCACAAGGAAGCGGTCCTCTGCACTAGGGGTTTAGGGTTTAGGGGTTTAGGGTTTAGTTTTTTTTGTTTTTTTTCTTCTCGGGGTTTAGGGTTTAGGGTTTAGGGGGGGGGTTTAGGGTACCCTTTTTGTGGGTCCCAATAATAAGGACTATAGTATTTTGGGGTCTATATTGGGGTCCCCTTTATTTCGGGAAACTACCATTTCACACTCAGCTCTTCTGCGCATGGCAAGCATCTCAATGCATGGCTTTCTCTACCGCATGCAACTATACCATTGAGCATTCATACATAAAGCGGTTCCAGCAGATCCCAACGAATAGACAAGTTTCGACGGGACATATAATAGGGGCATCCGTTAGCACATGTGTGGGTCCTAAAACTTTCGCTATCCCAAGCTTTAGGGGGACTCCCGTAATCTCTTCACGATTCCCATCTGGAGTCCCTTTTGACGGGCCAGGATGTCTTAACATCTCAAGTTGGTGTTCGTATCAACCCTTTCTCACGTGGGCTGTCGACCAACAAACCTTCCCCAAACATGGCCCCACAGCACATACCTCGTAGAAAGGATCCTGGCTGACTGAACCAAGAAGGACATTTGCATCTACCCACATACCCGAGACTCCTTGAAGCCCCCTAAACCTTAGACCCGTTTAGAAACCCCTTGGAGGATGTTTGCAACCAAATGCGCGCCTGCCCCCACTGGCCCATGAAGTTTGGCTCTTCACCCTTCCTTCGTCCACCACAGTTTGGGGGAACGATCGGCAGCTTCGGGAGGACCCGTCTACAATTTAGTGAGAACGGTCTACAGTTTTAGGGTCCTCCATTCCAAAGAATCGCAAGTGCAGTTTGGGGTTCTGGGGCTGTGCAATGACAGATTCGGATGTGGTAGCTGCCCTACTTGCAGCCATAAATAAACCTTCAGAACAACTGTGACCACAGGATGGGGGGGCTCTCTGATTATCAGATTGATGGACGGTCTGGTTTGTTGTGGTGTCGGTGATACATTTGGTTCTTGACGCATACTCATAAGTCTAAACAACGTACTCGGCGCCCCTGTGGCGTGGGCCAGAGACTGACTTCTACAGTATTATACACGCATTCACGGTCATAGAATGCTGGAGAATTCAGCGCCCGAAACGCTCAACAAGCACCATTCAGAAACTCAACACCCTAAACCCTAAACCTAATATATTTTGTTGGCCGCACTGGACTGGGATGTAGCGGGTTGAAAGATTTCTTTGTTCAGGCTGCCCGGGTTGAAAGGGTCCGATGAAGGTGACTTGACTGAGTTTAGGGTTTTAGGGTTTAGGGTGCCAAAATTATGTTGAAGGTTTTCTTGCGGCAGCCTATACTACAAGTAAAAAAACGATCCTGGGATCAACAAATAAGAATATTGGACATTATTTAGGCCTCTGTATTAAGAAGTTACACAGGGAGCGACTTATACCTTTGCATGCCTTCTCTGTGGTTCTCACTGCAGAAATGTAAGCTCACATAGGACACTGAACAAGAGCCATGCCAGACCCCTTCAGAATTCAATCACAGGAGAGCTTCTTCGTCCCCATTGCCCTGGCTTCCTCTTGCAGCAGTGATGAAGGATTCCTAACATGGTCCTAGATTGAGGTTTACACCCACATGTGGAAGCCTTCAGCAAGCTTCGAGAACAGAATTTGTATTGTAATCTCTCACGAGGCCTTACTGGTCCTAGGCTGGTGCCTAAGGGTCCCGTAATCTACCCTAAGCCCTGAACCCTAAACAGGGTCCTGTTTTTTGGGGCTCCATCACTGATTGCTATCATTCTATTATGGGCTTCACAGGATGAGATGTTAGACCTTTAACATTTAAGGCTCCTACATTGGTGATTATAGGATATAGATAGATAGATAGATAGATAGATAGAGGGGTTATATAGGGATTACATCAGGGTTATATTGGGGTTTCTATAGGGATAATGGAAAAGACAATAGAAACTACGATGATGGGGTTATATAGGGTTTAGGGTTCCCTTAATCCACCCTAAGCTCTAAGTTCCCTGAAACCACTGGCAAAAAAAATCTAGTAATAATTCTAGCTGGTTAATTATTAGGACTAGAGATAACAGAAAGAAAACATCATTTTCAAGGAACTTCCAGGAAGGGGGAGTTTTCGGGTCTAGTAGCCCATACTGGTCTGCCCTAAACCCTACATCCTAAACCCTGAGCCCTAATACGACAACACTCTTCGCAGAGCTGCCGACATAGGTGCTCGAGGTTGGAGTCAATAAACCTCAGCAGCCAATGCTTTACTCATAGGACTACCAGACTACCAGATTAGGATTTAGGTCTTTGGGGTTTAGGGTTTCCCCCCCTTATTATGAGCTATCGCCTAAACTGCTATCCCCGTCTATATAGGCCCCTATGTAACCCCTTGAAGAACTTTAGAGCTCACAAACTCTGAGCCCAAACAAGATGGTGTGCAAGCTCCGAACCTTGGCCAGCCGGCACTCTTTCAACTCTAAAACAGAATGTATTATATTAAAGTATATTATAGTGCATTATAGCATATTATAATATATTAGAGCATATTATAGTATATTATAATGTAATATACTATATTTTGTATGATGTATTATGGTATATTATGGTATATTACGGTATATTATATAGTATAGACTACTCATGCGAATGCCTCTCCCTAGGAATTCAAATACCCCAATGTAGGTAATATTCACAGACTTTAGGGCCCAATGTAAGTATTATTTGTGTACTTGGATCCGCAGGGTCTGGGCGGCTCTGCTGGGAGCTACTCATAGCTCATGAGGAGGACACCATGTCCAGTACTGCTACATAGCTACCAATCAGCCCTTATATGGTGACGGTAAGTAACACTGGGCTTCCCGGACGTCTACGAGAAAGGCACAATGATGGGGTCCGTCATCTAACCGCCTCCGCCTCAGAATACTCAACACCGCACACCCCTCAAATTCAGAACCCTCCGCTTCCTATTGGGAAATGAGCTGATCAGTGTTTATGCCTTTCTGCCAAGGGGGCGCGTGTCGGAGTGTCCATGGCATAGGCACATGTGCTCCCCACAGCCCGCATCGATCTCGGCAAATTTTGGGTTGAGGGTCTCGGGTGCTGGCATGGAAGACCAAACAGATGTCCTAGTCTCTGAAGAAAAACAGTCAGACCCTGAGCCTAAGAGCAAAGACCTCAAGCTTCAAAACCTGAGGGCTTGGGATTGTGAGCGCTCCAAGGTGCAGCAGCAGAGCGAACATAATTCTGTGGTGCCTGTGGGCGGCTCATGTTGTAAAACCTGCGCCAACTCCACAACGAAAAGATCCCACACTCAAAGCACATACGTAACACACAACTTCTCATTGTCGGAACTAGTGCGTGCTATTGCAGCACCGAGTCGACACCAACCCAAAAGGCCCCCTTATATACAGCTTAAGGATTACAGAACAGAGTGTTCACCAAAATTCAAACTGGATCCAACGAACAAAAAAGCCAAGGCTCTGTGGGGAAGTACAGATCCTGGCCGTTCAGATGCCAGAAGTTGTTCTCGTCGACTTTGCCACAGAGCGTCGCCTCCAAGGGTATGTATGTAACATAGTCAGCTTCTTTTCGATTCAATAATTTCAAATACTGCCGTGACCTTTGATGTAAGATCTGGCACTGTCTCCATCGAAGACATCCCTGTCCCTAAGGGTCTATGTACACAATAAACGGGCTACCTTGGGATTTGGGTACTACTAATTGTAGCACGGGTTTGGGCCAGGTATCTTTATATTTACTGTATCTTTCACCCTTAAGGGTCTGATTTTGAACCACATGTCCTCCACCCACCCTCCTGCCCTGGAGCCTGGGTGAACATTGGAAACTGATCTGCTCGGAAGCCCCTAAACCCTGAACCCCCCCATAATCAAACCCTGAACCTTCAACCCTCAAAAAACTCTAAACCCTAAAGTAAACCTAAACCCTCGGGGAAAGGACCGCCAATAACGCTCTACAGCATCGGTCAAGCCACGTGAATTGTTGAGTCGTTGCCTGTAACCCCCCCCCCAAATTACCTGCAGTTTCTTAGGTTATACGTACTACTTAATGAATGGGCGGTTACCGCTCAAGTGTGGGTGAGTGGCAGTACAAGTATGTCCCTCTGAACTAGATAAGATGTGGCTTTGGGTACCCCATATTTTATCTACTTGAGGGGCACGATAACCCCAATATATACCCCATTATAATATAATAGTTTCCATTTTCTTCTCCGTTATCTCTATATAACCCCAATAGTATACCCCATATTCTATCTACTTACGGGGGACTACATGTGCTAGATCTTTCATGGGCCTGGGTTGAGGCATCTGCGGCTTTGCACGGCCGACAATGATGTTGCATTCGAATCTCCGAAGACTGTAAGGCGTCAGCTTGCATTCGATCTATACACATTCCAAGACCTTTCTAGCAACTACCCTTAGTTGGGGATATGTGCCCCGAGCAGTTGGGACCAGCGGATAGTCAGGCCCTAAGAAGGGGTGTGTGGAGGTTCTAGGTTATGGTCCCACCTGAATGCCCTAGCCTGGGTATAAGCTCGTGATGACTGCAGATGTCCTATAAGTAGTTCATCACTTCACGAACCGACTACCCAAGAATTCCGATCTCCGGCAGTTTCTGAGGTAGTTCATGGCAAGCCCGGACTCCTCAACAGAAGACACAAAACCAAATCTAATATCCGCAAAATCCCAAAACAACCCAAACGAGCACCAGCTGCAGCTGACCAAAATCCAGTCTTCAAAAGAACCCAAACATGTGCCGCCCTACATCTACACATGTACTGATGTCAGGTCTTCTTTCAAGAGCCAAGCATAAGAGCTAGCCGCCCAAATCTGAACGTGTGACGGAAAGCCTTGTAGTTACTGTACAAATACTCGCAGTAGTATCCTCGGCGGGCGGCTGCGCATCAGAGCGAACACTTGGGGAGGGGGGGGGGGGTTCGGCAAGTTTAGGTTACATATAAGGCTGGCAACACTAGGGTCAGAACGATTCCAACGGACGTGTTCTATGAGGGTTTATAGGGTTTTTGTAGGGATCCAAATAGCCCAATGTAGGTAATATTCACAGACTTTAGGGCCCAATGTAGTTATTATTTGTGTACTTGGATGCTAGAGGTCTTCCTGATGCTTCAGGGACCTTGTGACCATCCCCGAAATGCTACCTCTATGTCCTGTCCCCTAGCTTATTATAGGGACCCCCAAAATAGTACCCATACTTTTGGGAAAGTTGAGATGATTCGGTGAGTCGCCTCACTCTGAAACCCCATCCATCTACCCTCGGGTGCTTCGGATTTGGGTACCACTAACACACCCGAGGGAGAGAAGTATACAAATAATGCCTACATTGGGATCAAAAGTCTGTAAATATTACCTCCATTGGGCAATTTGGATTCTTAAAAAGCAGGGAGTTCATTAATCCTGGGTCTACATTAGCCAGCATTGAAAAGGCTTCCAGGGTTTGGAGGTGATGTGGGGCTTGCGTGTTGAAGGGTTTAGGGTTATATTGGGGTTATATAGGGGTAATGGAAAAGAAAATGGAAACTACTATCTAGGGATTAGGATTCAGGGTTTAGGGTGAATGGTTTCCGGCGGGTGAAGGTCAAGCAAGGGTTTGGTAGACAGCCCTATTCCCATTGCTGTAGCAAGAGATGACAGCTCTCGCAAGGCAAGGTTTGAACATGCCCCAAAGGTGGCAGGAACCCCCTGCAAGGAACTCTGCCAGAGCTTCTACAAAGCCCCTGAAGAGTTCGTCTCGCGCCAGAGGATTTATGCACGAGATCTTCCCTACCATTGCAGCAGAATCAAATTGCAGTTGCAGAGAAGCTCTAGATGGCGCTTCCATGAATAGGGGGGCCATAATATAATCCCAAATAAGACAGCCCTGAATTTAGGGACCCCGAATTTCTGAAAACCCCTGAACCCCTCTATACCCCTACATATCCCGACATGTTGGGGCCCTGTACCCCAAACCGAGTCTCTGTCCGTAGGCTTGTTGTTGAGCTCCCACGGAGGATAGCAACCTTGAAGATTCAGCATCCTTGGTGAATAGCTGCGTGGGGTTTATGAATTTGGGTTTAAGGTTCAAGGATAAGGGTCCACAGATTAGGGTTGCATACGGGATACATATATATATATATATGAAGTTGATTGGGTACGGCCATCACTCAGCAACAGCTAGTTAAGAGTTGTGTGTTACTTGTATACATCCCGGGTAAGAACAACCCTATTACACACTCTAACTGGGTGGGGGCAGTACCCAAGCAGTGGCACCCTCGAAAATTAAGCCAAGAAGCGTCAGGACGAAAGAAGAGGAGTAGAAGAGATCTCGATACCTGCAACGGAATCCGCATCCAAAAGGGTCCACGTGCCCATGTCATACGGTAGTTTCCCTAAATCGGGGGAACCCAACATAGACCCCATAATATTGGGATCCTCACTATACATACCTCCAAAATAGTATCCACAGCGCCCAGTCCCTCTTGCGATAACTGTAACTGTAAAGTGGAATGACCTCTATTATCTCGCATGTTTTGTTTCTTAGAGAGTGAGCGAACCTCAAGCAGCCTTTAACATCTGGAACAATTGGGAATCATCCGCAACCCATGACATCACCATACTATGAGCTCCTTTGGAGCCAGCCTTAAGCGTGCAAGGACCGGAATATGATGAGATGAGGTACCGAACACCGTGGAGGTTCTGAATTTGGTGACTAGCACCATCATATCCTAAACCCTAATCCTAAATAATAGTGGGTCCTTGGACCTACTGTTGAGGACACACACATGGCTTTCATTTAGGAAATCCGCCCTCTCACCAAGCTCAAGCACGAAAGTTGATGCATCCCCAGAGAGGTATAGTCCCCCTTAAGCAGATACAACATAGGGTTTAGGGTATAGTCCCCCTTAAGTAGATATAGGGATAATGGAAAAGACAAAGGAAACTACTATAGTTTGTTGGGGTTATGAAGAGTTATAGAGGGATATCATCCCCCTTAAGTAGATAGAATGTGGGGTGTATGGGGATCTTATTATAATATACCCGTATAATATACCCAAAGCCGTATTCTATCTACTTAAGGGAGACTGTAGATGCTGGCAGGTAGAAATCTAATGGGGCTCTTCGCGAAACAAAATATTGGAACGCTGCAGGCTCAGTCCCGCATAAGTTTTTAGGGTGTAGAGTGTTATTCTCTTTTGGTATAGGACGCAACGCGTCACAACTGCGAAAAGCAAGTCATGACTGCTTTATAGCCCCATGTAGGATGTACAGGCCAGAAGGACCGTAAGGCTCCAAACCACCCGTTATACATGATTCGGGTACTGCCCCCGCAATAACAGTTGAATAATGTCTATCGCGCATAATATTACCCCTATTATAGACTGTTACTGCGCCGGTGGAGTACTGAAAACAAAATCCCCGCCCCCTGCTACCCCTCAACCTCCCTAATATTCAATACTCCGTTCCATATCCCCGAGGTACATAGTATACCACAACGGGAGCATTCAAAAAGTGGGGGGAATCCTTCACCCTGAGGGGAGGGGAGGCGACTACACCTGACTTCAATGTCATCAGTTTGGCAGAACATGCTCATGTAATCACTGCGTTGGGATTAATAAGGGACGCATGGAAGCTGAGCTACAGATATTCCGAAACTCAAGTTGACCCAAGACGCCCTGAGTTCGGCTCAAACTCCTGCTTGACCTCTGACATCATACGTCCGCACGAAACTCGACCCAAAACCAAACTAGAGCCCTAACACAGGCGAGCCTGTAAAAGGAAAAAGTCGGGGTATCCAGCGACCACTGCACAGCTTCGCAACCTTGCAGTCTTGTACGAATCCGTGTGGGAACCTACGCAATTACCCCTAAGGGTCCAAGTACCTAATAATCCTATACTTAACCCAAACCTGTACCATGATTACTATTACCCAAAAACCCAAGTACCTAATTATTGGGTACATGGACCCTAAACCCTAAACCCTAATCCCTAAACCCTAATTTATCCCTATATACCCCCCTTTAAAGGGACCTAATTATTGGGTACTTGGACCCTCTGGGTTACTGCTTGAGGATCAAGGAAAACCAATGCAGGGACAACCGACTTTGGAAACTCCTACCAAACGGTTTAGGGTTTAGGGTTTAGGGTTATAGGGTTTAGGGTTTAGGGTCTAGGGTTTAGGGTTTAGGGTTTAGGGTGTAGGGTTTAGGGTTGTTGAAATTTGGGTCCTGTTAAAATGTGGACACAACCTAGCAGTCCAAATGCCCAACGGCAGACTACGCGGAATTTCTGTAAAACCGCACATGGGCCAGTTTTGGGGACTGGTGCATATTTTCGCCTTCCTGGTATGGTTTGCTCTCTATAAATGTAGAAGGCCGAAACCCTGTGCACACGAAACTTATTGTTGAGTTGGGCTTTAAGTGAGACATGCAGCTTGCATATGTTTCATTCAGGCGAAATTGCGGGCTTTGTTTCGGGACTCTGGCTTTTCTGCACTCTCGTGAAGTAACTTTTCTGCTTCGTCTTTGTCCGCAAGGGTCCAAGGACCCAAATAAAAAGGCTTTAGGGCCCAAATACCATTAATAATATAGTATTCGGGCCCGAAAACCCTATTATTTGGGTCCTTGGACCCTTAGGGTGTGATATGCTTGAAACTAAAAATGGCAGCAAAAAGTCAACCCTCAATGTAGGAATCGAAGAGATTGACACTTTCATCTGTAGGCACATATGGATTTTTCACATGAGTCCCCCCAAGGTCTAAAAAGGACCTCCATGATCCCGGTTTCTCCGGGGGGGTCCGGGCCGCCCCACAATTGACCAAACTCCCATATGTGGCAAGAGCCGCAGCCAAGCGTCGGCGGCGTGCAGGGCCCCTGGCTTCAGCAAACTCATCTACTGTCGCTCGTGCCAATCGGGTCTCCTGCAGCAAGTTTATGGACATGTGCTTAGGGTCCAAATATCAAGTATGGGGCTGTATACCGTTGAGTATGGTGATGTATGGTCGTACAACGTCCACAGTTTTGGATCGCATTAGTATGATAGTCGTATCACCCCCAAAACCAGTACCACAAGGGATGGTCCAAAATATGGACGTCTTTGTGGACCCCATGTGAAGCTTCTGGGTGGAAGAAAGCTAAAAATTCGGGAGCGGCTCCTACCAACTCTGGCGAGGGGCTTTAGTTGTGTAACCTTGCTCTAAGACTCTAACTGTCTGCATTCAGTTGCTCAGAACTCGTTTCAGAATGAAGCGGAAACCAAAGCTTCAGAGATTTGCATGTAAAGTATGGGGTTGAGGGATCCCTGTGGTGGCGGCCAGGTAGCGAAAAACATATCTTTTGAATAGAAGTAGTCGAGGAACTCTCTTTTGCCAGCCATGCGGGGGCTTGAAAGCACGAGCGAGCTGCATTAACTAAAGTCGCTATTTGGACTTGAATCTGGTTTCCGCAACGTTGCTTGTTACTTCGACGACTCCGCACAACACTGTCCGCGCCTTCCACACGCATGAATATGTATATGACACCCCCACAAGTATCACAGTGGAGCCTGGGGGGTGGTTCATCCTGCTGACAGTAACATCCATGGCTAAATCCAAATTTTAGGGTATAAGGTCCATGACCGATGGGGGTGGCGTTCGCAATGCTGCCTTATGCCCCTGCACAGAGAGCTGATTCTACCCGGTAACGCAAGTTCGCAATCTCCAAGGGCCCAAGTACCTAATTATCATATACTTACCCAAAACCTGTACTACAATTAACATTACCCAAAACCCAAGTATCTAATTATCAGGTATTTGGACCCTCTGGGAATGCTCGGATTTAGAGATTAGGGTTCAATTAAAGCTTATAGGGCCAAGAGCAAAAAGGCCAAACTTGAACCCCAACCCCTAACTCTACGCCTGAAGACATCTAGTCAACCCTTATGAACCCTTTTTCATTCAGCGGCAAGCCTCTACACCCAGCTCGCTGGCGACTTTGGCCGTGTATTCCCCCTTTTCAGGGACATCTCCATTGACCAGGGCTTATAGGGTTGAGGGCTTGCGGTTCAGGTTTTCAGAATTTTAACATGTCCTCAAGGGGCTGTCTACTAGGGCTCATAGTTTGGTGTTGAAGGGTTTACCTGGACCCCAAAAGCAGGTAACAGCACAAGACACGTGAACAATTAGTTCACATATTTCTGGGACCCTAGGTGGTGATACAGGGCCTACAAGGTTTATAGAGTTTGGAGGATCGCGTCTGGAGCATTAGAGGCGCTCAAAACAGAACGAAGCCTCAGAAACAGATCCCTTACCCAGACGAACGCTTTACTCAGGTAGTTTCACGAAATAGGGGGACCCCAATTTAGACCCCAATATGCTTTAGCGCCTACCATTTTGACTCGCACCAAGGTGCCCTTAATTTTGGGAAACTACCGCTTTTGCTGGGGCCCCGGGGAGTCGCCTACCAATCAGCACTTCCGGTATATACATAATGAACCAAGACCCCCTAGCACCTCCAATGGGGGGTATATGGCGCCCGATGGCGGGCACGTAGGCCCTAATTGAGGGCAGGCGGGTCTAAACAGAGCCTTAGGGATCCAAACAGCCCAATGTAGGTAATATTTACAGGCTTTAAGACCCAATGTAGGTATCATTTGTGTACTTGGAGCCCTAAGGTCTAATCTTTAGGTACTTGAGTTTGGGGCAATAGTAGTTGTAGTACAGGTTTTGGGTAAGTATATGATTATTAGGTACTTGGATCCCTCGGGGAATACTGCGGCTTCTTCTTTCTTGGCGGCTTCCTGGTCTGCAGGCAACCTTCCCAAACGGTCCAGTCATCTATCCCTAAGGGTCCAAGGACCCTGATAATAGGGTTTTAGGGCCCAAACACCATTAATATTAAAGTATTTGGGCCCTAAAACCCTATTATTTGGATCCTATATACCCATATATCGTTCTCATATATCCCTATCCTCCAAACCCCCTTTGAAGGGAGCCTATCATTTGGGTCCTTGGACCCTTAGGGTATCAATGAACCCTGTGCTTTCGGGGAAGCTGGCAGGCTGCCGAAGGGTGGCCTTCCAAAGCTCTAAACAACGTATAGGGATAATGCAAAAAACATGGAAACTACTATAATACATTGGGGATTATATAAGGATACTGGAAAAGAACATGGAAACTGACTGTAAACAACCGTAATCTCACGTCGTAAATCCAGAGCCCTTAATCCGATGGAATCGAACGCGGGCTGCTCCAAATCCTACCCTAAGGGTCCAAGGACCCAAATAATAGGGCTTTAGGGCCAAAATACCATTAAGAACATAGTACTTGAACCGTCAAACTCTATTATTTGGGTCCTTGGACCCTTAAGGCTACACCGGCCCAACCCGTAGACCGCGCTGCCAATCTCGGCAAGTTGCCTCTTCGACATCTACGAGAACGACTTGCAACTCTGGGACGATGCGCGTGAGAGCCACGAACCTTGGATTGTTCCCTAGGACTCCAAATGGCCCAAGGTAGTTACTATTTATAGACATTGGGGCCCAATGTAGGTATTATTTATAGACATGGAGCCCCAGGGGTTGGAGGTTCTACATGTAAGCGTGGTCTTGCCAGCCTATGCTATACATTTAGCTAGGCCTAAGGTTGGCTCAGACAAATTGGCAAGGCAGTTCTCAATGGCAGACGGTACACTGAACTAGACACGTTTTTCTTGCGTAGGTATTGGCACAATGTTGCCGGAAGATAGCAGATACTCATTTGCTGAACAAATCGGAAGAGTGCATGAAGGTGATCAAACAGAATAAGCATCGCGCGGCACCTAATTGCCACCAACCTACACATGCAAGTACCTAACTTGCTCTAGACCCAGGGGCCCTCAAACCCTGTATTGTAATATATTCTACATCGTGAAACCTTGTTTTGAAGGGCTTTGACGGGATGACTGGGGCTAGTGTGTGTAGTTATATATGCACAGATGTTGCGCCTTGCTCAGCATCTTGACAGATCCAGTACTACAAACCAGCAGAAATTGGTGATTCATCATGTCCTTGCAAGATCGAAGAAGGACCTCCAGCAGATAGCGTAGCGTGTGCAGAGGCCCTCCAATCTCAAGTGCTGAATAAGTCTCCAAGTATGCAATGAACATGTGATACGACGATGACAAGGTCAGGGTTCTTTTGGACCTCTGAAATAATACGGCCTAAGATATGCAAAAAACGGACCATGATTGACAGACCCATGTACGATGTACTTCCCCATATTCACCTGAGCCTTCAACACTATAATAATTCCGTAGCTCTACAACGGAATCCCGATGTAACTATCCTGCTAATCCCTATAATCCGTCCCAAGCTCTACAATCCCTATATGACGTGACAATACTTTTAAAACCCTTTAATCCCTATATACCCTGATAATTCTTATAATCCTATATAGCCGTAGAATTCTTGTATGTCCTACGTCCCTACATAACCCTATCATCCCCTTATACCCCTACATGTCCCTTAATAGCCCTATAATCGACACATACCCCTATATCTCCCTAAACCCTAAACCCGAAAGCCTAAACCCTCAACAGGACGAAGCCATTGCCCAAGAAGTGCTGAAAAACCCTATAATCCCTTTATAGCCCTTAGTCCCTATATACTCCTTTTTATATACATATATGTATATATATATATCCCAGTTTAAAGGGACGAGGCCGTTGGCCAAGAAGCAGGTCTACGGACGCTGGCCCCAGGCCGAGGAAGCAAAGCGTTGGCCAATCCTGTGCAGCTTATGCTTAGGGGGTGTAGGTTGAGGGTTTAGGGGAAGTTAGGTTTAGGGCTTAGGGTTTAGGGGGAGTTAGGTTTAGGGTTGAGGGTTTAGGGGGAGTTAGGTTTAGGGTTGAGGGTTTAGGGGGGGTCCAGGTTTAAGGTCTATGGTTGAGGGTTTAGAGGTCTAGTGTTGATTGGGTTTCCTGAGGCCCCGGGCGTATGTAGAAAAAAAACAGCATTAACATATTTAGGGAGTGGGCCGGTTTTATTTTGCCATTTTCTAGACCCCCTAACGCCTGAATAGGACCTACATAGAGGCAAATGTTGAATAGTTGTGGAATCCTGGACGGTTTAGGGTTTAGATGGTTTCTGGCTCAGGCGCTTGAGGGCTCTGCATAGAAGCCCACTTGAGGTCCCCCAGTTCTTAGTACGAGATGGGAGAAGGCCAAGAAAAATCTGAACCCTAAACCCCAAACCTTAGGATTTCCGTGGCCACACCTGATACTGTCACATCTATCCATACATTCATGCCTAACTACCCAGAAGCGCTTAAGCCGTTCTCAAAAACAAGCCCCACCAAGTGAAAACCTACCTAGACCCTCCTCCTACCCTCTATTAGGGCCTAAGTACCTACTATTAGGGACCATATATCCCCAATTAAGGGTACAAGGAGGGTCCTGGTACACAGTCAACCTTAAGCCCTAAGCCCCAAACCTCGTAGTGTCTGAAAATAAGCAATGGTTCAGACAGGTCCAAGACTTCCTTTAGGTCCTTTAAGGGTGCCTTTCAAAGTGCAGCGCATGAAGGTCTAGCTGAAGATCCGCAATTACGTACTTCTAAGGGGTGTGCATCCAAATTATCTTCGGACCCTATGTCCTTACACCGAACCTAAAACCTTAAGCTAGAAACCCCAAAACACGTAACCATCGACACTCGAGCCCTGAAATCATAAAACCCAAACTCTGTCGAGAGGCTACTGGCCATTGGAGACCCTGAGCACGCGCCTTCGATTCCTCTCTAGGCAGAATGTGCTGGCAAGGCGTGGGGCCCACAGGGAATGAAAAGGAGTATGTTTTGGATAAAGGGGATTATACAGGAGTAGCGAGGGGAATATGTATATTTATATATATATATAGAGGTTCTGGGCGGCTATAGAGCCGAGGGGCCAAACTACACCACCAACTACACAGAACAGGAACGGAATGGAGAATGGGCTCGCGGCTAGCATACAGTACGGAAAGTGAAAGTGACTTGTGAAGTAGAATAGCCCAAAGGGTCCATGTACCCA
>CAJNIZ010042609.1:0-14784 GCA_905231905.1 Symbiodinium pilosum | reverse complement strand
GTACTTGGACCCTTAGGGTAGTGGATAAACAAAGGCAAGATGACATGGAAAACAGCATGGCCGCAGGGTGTTTACCGGAGTTCATAGGAACTGGATGTATGGGCAAGGAATAGGACCATTGAATAGGATTTGGGGCTACAGTATGCGATAATTAGCGCTATGAATAGTCCAGGGTCGAAATGTGAAACCCTAAGCCCCACACCGTGTGTATGTTGAGCTTTCATGGTCCCGTGGTAACCCATTGACCCTAAACCCTGAATTCCTATGTTCCCCTACATAGGCCGTTTACAAGGTCCCGGAGTAACCCTAATATCGACAGTAGCTCACATAATCAAGCTCGGGCCCGCGCGATCAATCTTACGCAGCTGAGTTGTGGATCAGGTGCCGATCACCTCCCCCATAATAACACAACCCCGCACCCCACTAGTAGAAAAATCTCCAGGCCCATATATGATTGTACTTAAATCTGGAGGGTTCAGAATTAGGGGAGGGGATAGAGCACCAGGGTTCATCGTGGGATTACTAACCATTAAGAGCTTTTTGTCTGACCAACAACCAAATCTGGCAAATCTCTGCTGTTTTCTTGCTGCTGATTAGTAGGGACCGAAGGAAGGCAACGGAACAGGGAGGGAAAATAATTACATACTGTGCTGTTGGAGGTTCTACGAGCTATAGTCTGAACTCCTCGTATCCCCCTTAAGAACCCCTGTAGTAGTCCCCTATATAATCCCTGTATAACCCCCCTTTAAGGAGTTTAGACGAGGGCCCAAATAAGGAATGCTGAAGGATCCATTCCCCAATGCCCTACTGACAGCAGCGGGCTCTGAACACCCGGGCCCTGGTTGACCCATAACAGTCCTGAACGGCCCACGTCCCCGCAAGGAACTTGGGATCATGTGCTGTAGAATCGTGGGCTAGGACGCTGCCCCTTAAACCCTGAACTCCACTTCTCAAGCCTTTACTCGTTTGCAAGCAGGGCCTCTGCGGACGGAATCTCTAAACCCCAACATCCCAACGCCGAACCAAACTTTCAATCTCTAAAGCCGCCTGCATGATGAACTGCTGGTAGCCAAGAGCAGAGGATTGGGCGGCCAGAGTGTTGTTGAAGACATGCTTGTCGAGCCAGACCTCTAAGGGATTGTATAATGGATATATTGGCATACTGGAAAAGAAAATGAATACTACCATATTATGATCGTATATATATATATGTATTTGGGACTATATAATATGTTTGAATATATGTAGGGTTTGTATAAGAATATTATCCCCCGAACAGTGGAGCATCAAGTGGAAAAGAAAGCGGAACATGAAATGAAAACTAGGTTTGGGGGTTTGGAGTTTGGGTTTGGGTGTGGTGGCGGGGGGGTGGGGGCCTCGTACTCCGCCAACCGGAAAGCAAAACAACCATTTTCTTTCTCAAAGACCACATGAGGAAACGAAAAGCAGTTTCACGGCGTAACTTCGTCCCCGACCTCATCCTCTTTTCCCCATCCCCAGCACAAAGCCTTTCTACTCTGTTTGCCCCCTCTCCCTTCAATCCTTTTAGACTATCAGCTTTCGTGCTTCATGGGGCCAGAAGCCTGCTACTGTCATTGTTATCATTACCATGATTACCGTTCTTATTGTTTTGACAACTGCACATTTGGCAAGGTAGCTTCGCACCAGACTATAAGATAACTGCGGGGCTCGGGAATATACGGGCGGCCGATGGCGGCCGCCTCTGGTCATACATCTACCTGGACCCCTAAAGTATGTAGAATTATTGCCTTTTTTGGCTGTTTTTAGGGGTTTAAGGCTATTATTCTACATACTTTTGGGGTCTAGGTAGGCTGAACAGCCCTCCAACAACAGCTTCAGGGCATCTGTACCGTCACCACCTCTCCCAGCAAATCGTAAAACCTGAAGCTTGCAACCCTAAAGCTTGCTTTGGGGCTCTACATCTATGAGATCTGTGAGTAATACTCACTTGGGCCCCGTCGAGAACTAATGCCTGCAGGTAACTTCTTGAACAAGAAGTCTTGGAACCTCACAGGAACCAGCCTTCACTGCTGCCGTTGCGGGAGTTTCTCAAAACTACCCATGTGGGGTTATACAGTTATAGTGGAGCGACAGGAGACATAGCAATCTAAACCTATAAAGAATACGTTTGCGTGAAGTGGCCGATTTGGAGCCCTAGGGTTAATACACCCACAATTACCCTTCCCTAAACCCTAGTTAAACCCTGAGCCTCAAACCCCACCGATGGGTGTATGGAGACACTGCAGCGGCACATTTTATAGTTTCTTAAATCTCCCTTGGGATCTCAAAACTCCCGTGTGAGATACACCTCTATATACCCCTATGTATCTTAAGGCTTTCATATGCGGCCTCTGCAGTGATCAGATCGAGAGCGCTGAGCTGGTTGGAGATTACTGGGCTCCTGAGCAAGGGCCCTCTGAGTATTCTGTCATTTGACGGCTGAGCCTAGTAAGATCATATTCCGTACATAGAACACTACACCCAAAAGGAGGATATAATGTTACTCTATGTTGAGTACCATAGTATCCCCAAGTAAAGCACTACTCCTTTGGATTTGGGTTTGGGGCTTCGGGTTGGCGGCAGGGCTTGGGCCTGGGCTTTAAGGCTTGTAGCGTTTGAGGTAAGATGTCGGTGGCCGCTGATTCGTTGACCTGAACCCTACACTGGGGAACCCTTATAGGAGCTTGTATAGCTATAGGTTTCCTTATAACGATCAACGATCCACTCACGCACCCCCTGAAAAGCACCAAAAAGAACCCTGAATCTTGAAAAAAAACTGGAACCTTGCAGGCCCTAAATCGTAAAAACCTAAATCTGAACCTTGCACCCTCAACGCTGAACCCTCAATTGTCAGATCTACAGATCTATGTGCCTGGCTGCCTGGAACCTCGGAGCAAGGGATGTACCAATTCTGGAATTAGGGCCCAAAAAGATGTTTTCTGTAGAGTTAAGACCCAGTTCCACCAGCAATCCGCAACCGGAGACTGAGAACACAGGATTGAGGCTGAAAGGCTTAAATCCTAGGATGACTTAGCATCTCGCACCACTGCACTGTGTCTACATCGCGATACTGCAGCACCATGCGGCACCTTTGTCCTGGTATCAGACAGAAGCAAGAAAGTTTGCACTCGAAACGTTTGCACAGGTCTGGAAGCCTGAAAATTCCGTGCCTCTGCGCTGCATCACGTACCACAAGGCCTAAGTCCTAAGCCATATGCGTCACTACATGAGCTATAGTCTAAACTCCTAGCATCGCCCTTAGTAACCCCTATAAGGCTCCCCTATAGAATTCCCGGTAGAACTCCCTATAAACCCCTCTTAAGGAGTTTGGACTGTAGGTCACATGACCCATCCTTTAGCCACCTTTGTTTGGACCTCACCTTCACATTCTGTGTCAGGTCAATCAGGCGTTCAAAAGGTGGGATGAAAATTGGTGCGCTAAAGGATCCTTAGTATATCCCTAGGGATCCAAATAGCCCAATGTAGGTAATATTTACAGACTTTGGGGCCCAATGTAGGGATTATTTGTATACATGGATCCCTAGGGTATACTCCACTATATTGGGGCTTATTTCCTATACCCCACCTTCCTTCATCCCACCTTTTCAGCCCTTTGAGTCAAGCGTCACCAGTGTTTCCAATGCCAGCAGTGTCGCGCCCAGCCAGCTTGCCGTCATGGACCATCACACCCGAGGAATTGCAGTACAGAGGCAAGCGTCACACGGTTTAGGGTTGAGGGTCCTAAACTAACCTGGAACCACCACAGGACGAAGTTGGAAACTTAAAAAAAGGCTTTTCTAAAGGATGGCGGTCTTCTCAGGGCCCGTTTTGAGGGTCCATGTTAGTTTGGGGAGTTTCGGCCCTAAACCCTATACCCCCCCCCCTCACATATCCAAATAGCCCCATAGAGTCGCTTTAAAGCCCCCTTTGCAATGAGAAAAGTCTCCAGTCACACAAAAAGTTGACTCCAGCAACGCTCGTATTCCTAACATTCCATGTGCTCAACTGTTAGGGTTTGAGGCTACCCACTCGGCTAGTCTATAATTGGGAAGGTGTCGCCCTAAACCCTAAACCCTAAACCCAATGGCATCCTGCAGGGAAGCAGTGGCTTCAAACGGAGACTCTGCAGCTGAGGATTCAGGGTTGCATGGTTTGGGCAGTCACGTTGTGTACCTCACTCTGAAAGCTGACAGCAGAACCAAAGTGGAGCATGTCAGACTTGACAAGAGCCTGGCTGCTGCGTTTGTGAGTGCAGACGGGAATCCGTGCTATGAGACTCCAGCAGGCAGACGATGGAACTAATGTGATACCAGGAAACACAACGGGAAACAGTACAAGACCCCCTCAAACTAAGCTGAATGTGGGATGAAGAATTGCAGACGTAAAGCATGTAGCGGTGCCCCCCGGAAAACAGATTTCGAGATCAAGATACACGAGTGCGTGAAAAACCTGCAGGCACCCTCAAGATATGTCTGCAAACAAAGCGTTGCAGGAAACCTCCCATTCGGACTGTCCAGACTGTTCGACATGCTGCGCACAGCCCCCTCCATTGCTAGAAATGGGCTTGGAATACACTAACTTGGGAATTGACGGTCATAACTATAGAAATTCAGTTACATGCATAGTTTACATATAAGTCGCAATGAACCTCCGCAATCAATGAGCCCCCTTGCAAAGCGCCACGCAAAAGCAAATCAGGCAAGATAAATATTGCACACATACCAGCAAAAGACGATTTACATGCACATACATACAGAACGACTCATTAGTTCCACAGTATTACCCTAGTGCTCCCAGCTGCCTAAATAGTAGGCTACGGGGCTATGTAAGTATAGGGTATATAGAACCCAGAACCCCTTCTTCAGGTAATTGGAGCCCTGGGGTTATGCTTCCTTGTTTAGTCTCTGTTGCTGCTGCCCGACTGCCAGCGTTGCTCCAGCCTCATGGGAGTTTCCGTAAATTTGGGGTCCACTTCTGGGGGATCCCTATTAAAAAGGATTGTAATATTTTGGGGTTTGCATTGGGGCCCCCTATGTATGGAAATTGCCTCATCCGCGCCAGCATCTGCAGTCGAAAAACCTCAGGGTTCCGATTCATGCTGTGAGCCTAATGTAATATAGAGATTGTATAGGGGCTATATAGGGATTCTATTAGGGTTATATAATATACGGATTGTATAGGGGTTCTATTTCGGGTTTTATAATATAGGGAATATATAAGGGTTATATAAGGATTATATAAGGCGTGTTCTAATCCCCAGTGATTATATATGGTCACATCGTACAGTTTCCACAAAGCACGAGGACTGCTTGCGGTGTAGTGGATTCAAGGTGTTGGGCTGAGAGCAGTGTTATGAATCAAAGAATACAAGGAAGACTTCGGGTTTGGGGTCTAGGGTTTAGGGTTTATAGGGTTGAGGGTTTAGGGTCCCTAAAACCTAAACCCTCAAGCCTAGGTTAAAGGAACCAGGAACCTATCAGACAGTATGCCTGCTGTACATACATGTCTCGGCGAGGCGACACCCTCATACTAAGATGAGGCCTACATCCCAAAAGTATGTAGAATAATAGCCCTAAACCCCTAAACACAGCCAAAAAGGCAAGAATTCTACATACTTTAGGGGTCCAGGTAAACCCTAAACCCTTAACCTCAAACCTCCAAGGTCTGAATCCTGCAACCTTCGAAGGCACAAAGCGGCTTTGGTGGTTCCGGCAAATGATCCGCAAATGTTCAAGGAACTCTATAACCCTTATAAAACCCTATAAAATCACAGTTTCCATGTCATTTTCCATTATCTTTTCCATTTGATTCTCCATTATTGGGGTCATATAAACCCTAAACCCTAAACAAATTTTGACGGAATAAAGGATGGTCAAAACCCATTTTGAGAAATTCCTATGTGATGGCTCTCAAAAGACAGCGGGCCCTTGCAATGCACGTAGGTATGTTGGGATATAGTCCCCCTTTAAGTAGATAGAATATGGCTTTGGGTATTCTATAACAAGATTCCCATACATCCCATATTCTATCTAATTTAAGGGGGACTATATAACTCTGTATAGCCCCAATATACTATAGTAGTTTCCATTTTCTTTTTCCATTATCCCTATATCTACTTAAGGGGACTATAACCATGGACATTGGGGCGTCCGCCCGCAGGATCATGCAGGTTTGGGAGGCGGCCGGAGCAGCTCCAGGGTCAGGGGGACTTAGGAAGTAGGTAATAACTTAGGGTTTAGGGTTTTTATAGGGTTTAGGGTTTAATAACCCCTATACTATAATCCGTACAATAACCCTACTTTTCTCCATTATGAACCTGCCTACTAAGTCCAAATGACCCTCCAAGTAACCCCAACTCCCTGCAGCTTTATGGGCTTAACCTACCTAAACCCTAAACCCTAAATAGCAATTGCCATTTGATTTTCCATTGTCCCTATATAGCCCCAATATAGATTAAAGTTACAGGTAAACTATCCACCAGAATGTCAGACACCCTCCCACCGACAGAAAACGCAAGCCTGAGGCCTACAGCAGAAGCTCGGTGTAACATCATTCTTCCCTACCCTTAATTACGGGTTTAGAGGATATACGTACCCATTGGGGTAATATTAGGGTTTTATTGGGGTTACATCGGGATAATGGAAAATACAATGGAAACTACTATTTAGGGTTTGGGGCTATGGTGGTTCCCTTACCCCAATTTCTACCACAAGGGAGACACAGCATGAATCATCGTAGGTCCACGCCCCACAATGCTTCCGTTTTTGTTGCCTTTACTGTACCTTGAACACCTAGACGCAGCAAAAATGATGCAACCTGAGGCTTACTTGGAGGGTCAGGGGAACGTAGCAAGTAGGGTAGGCCAATAGTGGGAATAAGAGGGTTACTAAATGGTTTATAGGGGTTATTGGTGTACTTACTAAGTCCCCCTGACCCTCCAAGTAGGGCTTAGCCAGCGTCCACAGAGGCTTAGGGCCAAGGTTCTGCAGAAGTATTAGTCAGTGCATAGATTGGATGTCATTCTTTTGGCGGAAGGGGTTAGCGTTTAGGATATTGGGCTTAGGATTTAAGGTGTAGGGGGACCCATAAATCAAGGAACTATTCAGGATGAGGTCTGGCGAAGTCGTTATAAATTGCCCAGCAGACATGTGCCCTATAAACCCTTAGCGCTAAGCCCTGGACCCTGAACACTACTCTCTATACACTTAACCTTCAAGCCTTAAAAACCCTTCTGGCCTTCCACTTGGACCTTCAATATCGCTTTGGATGGCGGACACGCGTTTCCGCGCTTTGCTATCAATCCTTGAACTCAGGCGTTTAGGGCTTAGGGTTTGGGAAGGGTTGAGGGTGCCTCAGGGCTGTGGGTTGAGTTGTTTGATGAGGAATAGCCAAAAGGCCTCAGGGCGCCGACTGCTGTGTAGGTTATGAGTTATGCGTGTATCTTTTAGTCATTCAGTAGCCGCAAAGCATAAAATTTAAAATCCGGCAGGAGCCATCAAGCTTGCTAACACTACGGGTGTGATTCTGCTACAGAAATTCCGTAAGCGATGCGAGCCTTGTTGAAAGAATTCAAGCGGATGAATGAAGTAGTTGGCAATTACCATTCCCTAGAGCTCCAAATGGCCCAATGTGGGTACTATTTATGGCATTGGGGCCCAATGTAAGTATAATTTATGGACATGGATTATCCAGAAAGTGCGCCTGCGGGTCCTGGGGTCCTACAGGAGTGGGTTTTCATGACATGTAGGGGAACCCATGAGTATATTTTAAGGTCATTTCGGGCTGCCTTAAGATCAGCACCGCCCTGGCAGAACTGGCAGAAAAAACGAGCATGATCAGCATGACACTCAACTTATCGGGCATTGCTTGGGTACTGCCCCCGCCCTCTAGCAGTCTATATTAGACGTCATATTAAGGGCTCTCTCTCTCTCTCTGTATATATATATATGTATGTATATATTCATTTAGATATAGTATTGATATTATCCAACTGCTACAGCGTGGGGGCAGTACCCAAGAAATTGCCCGTGTAGAAGGAACTTCTTTGACGTTCCTTCAGAGCGAGGCGCAGCATATCCACCTGGTGGATGGTCAAATTTTGGCTCCCCGTGTGGGGGATGTAGTCTAAACTCTGAGTATGACCCCTTGATGAGCCCTACAGTAGTCCCCTATATAACCCCCTTTTAAGGAGTCTAGGCTATCGACCATGTGGAGGAATTCTCCACAGAGAAACAAGGTTCAAGCATCATTCGAGAGGCCTGAAGGGGAACCAGGGGAGCGGAATCATTTTCTCTCCTCAACACCATTCCCTTTGCACAACAGGCCTACACTGTAAAACCTGGGTTGAAGCCAGAGCCTTGTGACAGTGAACTTTACAAACCCTGGGACCCTTAATCCTGTGCCAAAAGCCCCAAGCTCGGACATTGCGCCTGCTTATAATCTAGCATAGTTCCTTAATCTAAAGTTTTGATCAGTCTCCTCATCATGAACTACTCAGTGGAATGACGCATCCCAAGCATCGCCAACCCTAAACCCTAAACCCTAAACCCTATTTTCAAGTCACACTTCGCCAAGCAACGTATCGGACCAAAGGTCAGACCACTGGAACTGGGATTTCCTTTGCTCAATGCGATGACTTTGCCGGAAGAAACTCATATGGGGGTTTCCCAAAATTAGGGGTACCTTTTTGGGGGTCCCCATAATAAGGACTATAGTATTTGGGAGTCTATATTGGGGTCCCCCTATTTAAGGAAACTACCATACTATTCTTATGAGCTATAGTCTAAACTCCTTAAAGGGGAATATATGGGGGATTATATAGGGGACTACTATAGGGCTTATTAAGGGGGATACTAGGAGTTTAGACAGTAGCTCATATAAGGGTCCTCCAGATTATCAGTGTAGGTACCATTTCTAGACATTGGGGCCCAATGTAGGTATTTATAGAGACATGGAGTTCCAGGGAAAAGCCCAAGTACCCAACAATGTGGTGCTTGAGATCTGGTAGTTTCCCAGAATAAGGGGACCCCAATACTGTTGAGACCCCTTATAACAACCATTACGGGGACCCCCCAATAAGGTATTCCCAATTTTGGGAAACCCCGTTTGGTTATCGTAAAATTCATCAAGGGTTTCAGGCAAACCCTAAACTCTAAACCCTAAACCCTGCACCCTAAACCCTAAACCCTACACCCTAAACCCTATTGTATCCTAGGGTTGTACTCCTGGGCTTTGGGATCCCTTTAAGGGACTCCTGGGGGACGGCTATATTGGGGAAACCTTTTAAGTGTATGACCTTAGGGGGGGTTTAGGGTTTAGGGTTTAGAGTTTAGGGTTTAGGGGTTCAAAGACAACAAAGTACGGAGCGCTTCACGACTCCAAGGCTCTAAGGGATGCTTCAATGAATTTACTGGGCGGGTTGCTGTTAAGGAATTGTTCTAATCTTCTCCCCCTACTATGAACCGCCCCCCCCCCCCCCTAATATCTAATACTCCAATTATGTGGTCTATTATGGTATTTTGGGAATATTTAATGTTAGGGGGGGCCGGGGGGTGGGTGGGTTGAACATTATGGGAGGGGATTAATAAGGAAACCCTATTTTGAATATATACATGTATATATATATATACACACCCAGAATATGGTACTTCAATTTACGTTCTTGAACAGCAACCCAGCTTAGGGCCCATATGCTCTGATCTTGAATGGTGCTTCGTACGAAAAACCCTCATGCTTGGACACCTAGACCCTCGGGATAGGGTTTTATGGACGCTTTAGGCTACCTCATATTAGCCATAATCGAAACTGCTAGTATCCCCCTTAATCACACCCATAAGACTCCCCTATATACTCCGCTATGAAACCCACCTTTAAGGAGTTTAGTAAGGAGTTTAGACTCCAAATCCTAAACCCTATATATCCCTATATACTCCCCTGTATAGCCCCCCTTTAGGGAGTTTGGACTCTAGCTCTTGGCCCGGCCAGGGTCTTGCATCCGAGCAACACCTTCTCCACATACTCCTGTATTCTGGAAGTTACATAGGGAGTTATAGGATTATGTAGGGGTATAATATTGGGGTTACAATGGGATAATGGAAAAGAAAATGGAATCTACTGTTTAGGGTTTAGGGTTGGGGGATTACACAAATGAGCTCTGGAAGTTACATACCCAGAGGGTCCATGTACCCAATAAGCAGGTCCCTTTGAAAGGGGATATAGGGGTATATAGGGGTTTTGGGTTTAGGGTCCATGTACCCAACAATTAGGTACTTGGGTTTTGGGTAATAATAATCATAGTACAGGTTTGGGGTAAGTATATGATTATTAGGTACTTGGACCCTTAGGGTTATAGGATTATGTGGGGTCACCCAGGGATTATATAGGGATACTGGAAAAGAGAATGGGAGCTACCATCTTAGAAGTCTTTGTGGGGTTTAGGATATCGGGTGTAGGGCCGTGTGAGGTTCAGGATATAGCGTGTAGGGCCTTGTGCGGTTTGGGATATAGCGTGTAGGGTCTTGTGGGCTCTGTAGGGCTTTGCAGGGTTTAGGATATGGAGTGTAGGGTTTTGTAGGGTCTAGAGTCTAAGCTCGAACCTGTCCAGATGGGAGTTTCGGGGCTCAGGGCTTAAAATACACCCAAGAAATCAGGGTGCCTCTTCTGCGTTGAGGGTTTAGGGGGTAGATGTTGCTTGTATTGTAGGAAGGTACATCTTTGATCGCAGTGATAATGTGCAACGGCATCGGACGCCATTGAGGCCTCTGCCTCCAACGTAGAAGCAGGCCAAGTGGGAATTTCTGCATTCCAACGTAGGACCACAAAATGGACCGCCATTTTGACAGTCAAACAAGGACCAAGATATCCTTAGTGAATCACCGCAAATGCTTGTTGGGTAGGGGGTTCTATAGGGGAGTATTTTAGGGTTTATTCAAAGGTGATACTAGGAGTTCAGACAATGGCTCATGTGGCACGCGGACCATTCCCCGGCAGAGTTGCCAATACTGCTTCTGCTCACTATAAATAAAAGGGTGTAGGGTCAGCGGGTCAGGGCCCAAGCCCAAGCTAAGACATTATGTATATAACGGCTTATGGTAGCGTTTTAGGGGATCCACTCCCCTACCCCCCCCCCCCTTTTAAGCAGCAGCGAGATACATGAATACATGTCGTGGACTGCTGCACCAGGGCTGAGGGTAATTGTGGAAGAGGAATTTGAGGAATGTGCTTGGGATCCAGGGTTAAGGTGCCAAGCAGGCAACTGCCAAAAGCGGCAGCTGCGATCCCTCAATTTGCATGGTTCTCCTGGGCAGAAGAGGCACCTATATGTTTTCTAGCCCTAAGCCTAAAAGGCCTGGCACAAAGAACTCAATTTACCAAGAAGGTCTTTGAAAGTTCCGTTACACCTCATACGCCCAGAGCAACATTGGGGTCATAATCATGGCAAACAAAGGACCTCACAATTACCGAAGCCCTACACCCTGTGCTGTGTGCTTAGACACAGTCGTTTCAATTTTCGTTTCTATTATAACCCTGAACCGTAAGACAGAAATTTTTCTGGGAAGTCCCATATGTACTTAGGCCATCAGGCTTAAGCAGTGCCTTGGCGTAAGCGCAGGCCGCACTGCGTGTCTCCGCCGAATCCCCGACCACCTGCGCCATCTTCTGAACTGTGAAAGGGTTTGGGGTTTAGGGGTTTAAGGTTTAAGGTACATGGCCACCAAGGGTTGGGCTACCCAACAGAGGTTGATTCTCATGACTACAGCTGGAGTACGCCAGAACCATGGCTTCAGAAAAGGGTCCTTTTTTCATGGTGACATGTAGCAGGCAAGTACCTGGATCCAAACCCCAAGTACTGATCGATTGGGTAGTTGGAATCTTACCCTAAACCCTAAACCCTAGAGGGGCCACAGGTTGCTTACACTAGGTCGAGCTGCGAAACCCTAGTGTTCTCCATACTAGGAACTAATAGCTCCAAAGGACTATAGGATATTACCTGCTTGTAACTTGGGCTTTTCCCTACCTAGCTTGTACATACCCATCTGAACAATAGTCTAAACTCCTAGCGTCCCCCTTAATAGGCCCTATAACACTCCCCCATATAATCCCCTATACAACCCCCTGCATGGAGTTGAGACTATACCCATCTCTGGTAGGCGTTCCCTGCTGCCTCGCCTTGCAGAAAGCTTCCACGTTCAACACCTTACATGCTTTCAAGGGCTCAGGTCATGCTACTGGGTGTTCTCAGTCTGAGGGTCTAGGTTTTAGGGTCCTTCGTAGCCGAAGACACATGCTGTATGCAACTAACCCGGATGACTCAGATGGTTATCCGCAACCTTAAGCCTTATGTAGGGGCTGATATTATATTTGTACGGACCATAACTTTTGACAATCTAACATATGGGAGGTTCCAAGATGAGGGCCCCTTTTTGGGCACTTCCTGATTATAGCGTTTTGGGCTGCGTCAGGGGGACCACTTGTTTTTGGAACTCCCCGTCTATACTGTTGAGGGTTCGGCTAATCTCTGCTGTTCGTATGGGCATCCAAAAAATGTAAATAGTGGCAAAGATGAGAATACTAGTAACATTGTACTGCTATGAATCTACCTGTATATGGCGGCTTCCAAAAATCTAGGACTCAATTGACAGGGATCTAGGCGTTACGCAGGAGATATGTCGGGCATGTATAGGGATATCTCGGGTTTACAGCTTCGAGAAATTGAGAGCATCTCTTTGAAAGTTCCCATCACCAGGGCTATAATATGTTGAACAGAACTTAGGGTTCAGAATTTAGAGCTCAGGAGCCTAAATCATAAGAAAAGGCTGTGTTGTATAATACAGGCTATGTATTATCTATTTGTAGGGTTACAACATACACATACACACATACACGTACATACGCATGCATATAGCATGAATGCAAGTTTAGGCTTTTACATGATCCACTTAAAGTTGCAATTGGAAGCCGTCCAAAGCTCTGGCAGACCAAGAAGTCTTCCAGATATGGGGGGTTCTCAAATTGGGGTACAGCTCCCTGAGGCCCCAAGGATACAGGAGCTACAATGGACATGGGTTCCTTATTTGGGACTATATTGGGGGACTGTACTAAACTACAAGAGGGACTCCTATGTCCACTGTTGAAAGTCCCTGAATAAGGCTAATGTTGACAGTAGCTCACATAAGGGTTGCACTGGATAGTATGGGAATTCCCCTGTAGGATCGGGATGAATTCAAGAAGAACCCGCAATCAAGTCCCCGTTGAGGGCTGCTTGGCTTCGGGGTTCCACGGGTTCAGAAACCTAAACCCTAAACCCTAAACCCTAGACCCTAAACCCTACATGACTGGCAGCCCTTATTCCTCTATCAAGGCAGAGCTTCGAGCTTGAAACAGAGAGGGTTTACTTGGAGGGTCAGGGCGACTTAGTAACTAGGTTAATAATGGGGATAAATGGGGATAATGGAAAAGAAAATGGAAACTACTATATTTTCTAGGGTTTAGGGTTTAGGGTTGGGGGGTCAGGGGGACTTAATGGGGATGATTGGGGTTACTATATGGGTTTTAGGGGTTATTAAGCTACTTACTAAGTCTCCCTGACCCTCCAAGTAGGGTTTCGGGTTTAGGGGCCTTTGATTTTGGCAGCTACGTCTGCAAGCGCTACTTCACTAACACATTGAGAGGCCTAGCCCAAAAATGTTGAAACCTTAGCGCTGCAGTAAACCCGCACATAGCTTTCATACTTCCATGCCGTAACACCTAAGCCTGAGACCCTGAAAACACATTGTAGCGTAGTTTCCCTTTCCATTTCCCAAGCCCTGGGCCGTACATAACTTAGCTTTGCCCCGCCCATCCCTAAACCCTGATACCAAACTTCTAGGGCTGTTTCCACGCTCTCTTCCAGTCTCTATACCTTAACCGCGACATCAAACATGTTCAATTCCCTGAGCCGTAAACTCCATAGCAGATTCCTTGTTATTGATACAGAAAGGCACTCCCCAGGGCTCCTGGTACCTGAATAATGGGTTCTGGATTCCATATACCCCTATAGTTGCATAGCCCTGTAGCCTACTATTTAGCTAGCTACCCTCAACCCTAAACCCTAAACCCTAGACCCTGGGAGCCCTGGGGACTAGTATTATACTCCAGTCCAACCCAAAGCCTAAAACCCTAAAACCCTAAATCCTAAAGCCCTAAACCCTAAAACCATAAACTCTGAACCCTGAACTACTGTAACCCTAAACCTTTTCGGGTTTAGGGCTTTAACCCCTCAAACCCTATGATGCACCCTCCCCATGTAGGCAATCGAGATCAATTACGATGGTTACAGAATCAATGTATCATCCCTGCAGAAACTGGCTGTATGTTCTTAGGTAGTCTCCTTATCAGATAGTATGAGAAATTTTTTGTCTTCCACAGTAAAAAACACACACACACACACACACTTCTAACAAAACCTAAGCCCTATACCCTAAACCCTAAACACCTAAAGCCCTAGACCCTAAACACCTAAACGCTAAACCCTAAATCCCGAAGCCGCAGGACCTGCAGACAGGGAGCCACTAGACGAGAGACATCTTCTGCAATGAGGTCACCAACGTGGATCCAAGGCGTCCAAAGCGCCCTGGGGGTTATATGGGGGTTATATGGGGGTTATATAGGGGTTATATAGGGGTTTAGATAGAGGTTATACAGGGGTTATGTAGGGGTTATATGGGGGCTATATAGGGGTTATATAGGGGTTAGATAGAGGTTAGATAGAGGTTATACAGGGGT
>CAJNIZ010042608.1:4228-62268 GCA_905231905.1 Symbiodinium pilosum | reverse complement strand
TTTGACGCCAGCTCATATAATCCCTATATTCTATCTACTTAAGGGGGACTATACCTTGTGCCCTAGTGAGGAATGACAATGGTTCTTTCTCAAGTTGATGGGCCTAGAAGTCATCTCAGAAACTGTGATCAATGTTTGGTGGGCTTAGCAATTGCAGCAGCGTCGCCACAGTCGTCGTATTTGTAGCAGTATGCAGCAGTAGCACCACACGGAGGAGTAGCAGAAGAATTGACATCGGTATGGATGTTGCTCTTATTCCTGAATTCCACTGCAACAGCCACCGCAACCCAAGATGCTTCAATCATTTCCAATTCGCCGCAGTATGGCATAATATGAGCTAGAGTCTAAACTCCTAAAGGGGGTTATATAGGGGATATAGAGGGGAACACTATTGTGGTGATTAAGGGGGATACTAGGAGTTTAGACTATAGCTCAGATTACTTTCAGGAATCGTGGAACCCACGGTTTTGCATTGACACTCCAGAGCGTCCGTAAACTCCACGTTGCCTGAGCCAGCGTTGGAGATGGTTTGTAGCCTTGACCCAAAGACAACGACGAAAACAAAGTTGCAACTGCTCATAGCATCCCTCAGGGCTTCCCCTACTACCTCCAATTCCCCCTAAGTTGGCAGGCATTACTAGGGGAAGCCATTACATGTGGAAACTAAACCCTGCACCCTAAACCCTAAAACACCTAAACCCTGAAACCTGGAACCCTAAACGTTAAACCCTGAACCCTACAGACTCTCAAGCCCAAATAACTTACCATTACGTAGGGCCCCCAAATTTCCTTAATTTCAAAATGTCCAAAGGTCAAAATCCAAAATCCGCCCCCAAACCCTAAGTAATGGTAATAAACCCCTGACCTAAACCCTAAACCCAAGGATCAATGCCACGCTGGGCTGTGGGATACTCAGCCTCCCCTGGGCTACGGCCGGGGCATCTTTGGTACCGGCGGCTCTGTGCCTAGGTGCAGGAATTTTGGGGCTTAGGTTTTGGGGCATACGGTTAAGGGGTTTGGGTTAAGGGTTTAGGGTTTTTCGGAGTTTACAATGCTTCTAGGGTTTAGGGTTAAGTGTTTAAGGTTCTTTGGGGGGTTACGGTGCCATAGGATTGTATTGGATGTACAGTCCCCTTAAGTAGATAGAATATGGCTTTGGGTATATTATAATAAGATCCCCATCCATAATACCCCATATTCTATCTACTTAATTTTGGGCTTAGAGTTTTGGGGAGTAGGATGAAGGGTTTTAGGGTTTAGGGGAGGCTCGGTGCGGCTTTGGGTTCAGGGTTTGGGGTTTCAGAATTTAGCGCAGGGCTCACCTCAGCTTAAAAGGGGTTCGTCAGTAGGGTTAGGGTTTAGGGTTGAGTGACTTCCCTCGGTGAGTGCAGAGAGATCAAAATCCTTCATATTTCAGGTATTGGCTGACAAGTTCAAGGCGTATTCACGCATAATGTCGAAGTATGAATATTTGCTCTAGTTTTGTTTAACCATCTCCTTACGCAATCTTTTATTTGCTGTAGCAGAACGTGACGCGCAACCTTATCTTAGTTGTTTACGCCCCGGCATTAGAACATGGACGCTTGTATTGTTCATTTTTTGGGCGAGACTCGCAGAGAAAGGCTGCTGATGCTCATTAGCATAATGTGGAAATGTTGCGAAGCACGGATTTATGGCACAAGGTCGGGCAACCCAAGAAGGAGTTATCTATCGGGGCTTATGTGGACATAATTCATGGGTTGGAAGTCCTTCTTACTTCGTCCGATCCCAGAGGCTCACCCTGGCAGTGTTGGCAGCGAATGCAGGGACAAACCTCATCCTGGTCTACGCAGCAGAGCCCTGCTTAGAACCATGGGGATTGGGGTTCAAAATTTAGGCTCTTGGGTGTAGCCCGGGCTAAGGATACTGTTACGGGCTACGGTCTCCGCCTTTGCAGGGCACTTTGGTTCCTCAGACTTCTGGCTCCTCAAGCCCAAGGGCCCAAAGAGGCAAAGGTTTTGTGCAAGCCATACGATGGACTTAGCCGACTCCTACGGGGGGGTTCCAAGAGGAGATCATCAAGTTGGTGCTAAGCTCAAGCGTCCTCATGGGAGAACAGGATGAGCTCGTCACAAGCACCAACAATCAGCACTGCCCGTAAACAGCATGAAACCTAAACCCTGTGTAAGGAGAAGGCTCTGGGATCCGGCACTCTGAACCCAAATCCTTCATCCGGAACTGCCAGGCTCAATGCGTAGACCTTATACCCTAAGCTGGGTGGCAGTTGAGGAACGAAAAGCAAAGTTCCCAAGATATTGTAATTTGTCGCAGTCACTGTAGACCCACATCACATTACGGCAGCCCGCTTTTCAGTTCCTTAACCGCAACCCTTAAATCTACCCGGACAGTCCTATACTACGGGCAGTCTACATATTCAAAGAGAAGGCTCTCCCTAGGCATGTGAATGCGGTTGGAGCAGAATTGCTTTTGGTTCCATAGGCGTGTTGGCTTGATTAGGATTGTTCAGTCTCTTTCTTGAGATTCGCCCGGCTCAGCTCCATTCGGCACGAAATTTCCGATTTCCAGGACGTTCGCACCATGCCTGTCAAAACCCAAGCTTGGGCGGCCGTCCCGCGACAAGGGTTTGAAACAGAGGGTTGGTTTTGCCGCACCCAATATGCGACAAGCAGTTGATGACGTCGGCTATTGGGCTCATGATGTCCTCTATAGAGCGCAAACCCGCGACAACCTCGTTTAAGTTCGCCACAGGGTTGGTTGGGGGAGGCCTTGCGACAGATGGGTAGTTCAACCCAGTCGCATCTTCACACCCTAAAACAAAAGGTCCTTTGGACTAATTCGGGTAAACCCTGAGCCCTGAATCTTTACCTTAAAGCTAAAAGACCCTCAAGCCAGTTAGATACAAATGGTATAGGGCAAAAGGCGAATTTGAAACTCGCACAGATTTGCCCCTAAACCCTAAACCCTAAACCCTAAACCCTTCACTCAAAACTCCGGACCTGACTCCGGTCCTGAACCCAATACACTTCGTATAAGCCCACACTGAACCCTGCCATAGAGCCTAGACACCACACTACAGCATAAGTCCTGCCACTTTCCCGCATAACCCCTAGACCATCTCAAAGAGGTCCTATAGGGTTATAGGGTTTAGGGCTTATGCAAGATCCTTGCAGTTGACCCGACGACCTCATCTATTCCGTAAAACCCCCCTGAAATGAGATGGCCCCTCGGGTAACCCTATGACTACTATGTATATCCCCTCCTGAGCCTCAAATTTTGATCACCCACATCACTGTATAACCTGTCTAAGTCCCTTATCACGCATGGCCTCATCGAAGGAGACAGGGGTAAAAAAACCCAAGCCATATGGGTGCTGTGTATATCCCCTAAGCCTCTTAGCAGAAGGAGCTATAAACCCCCACATAACCCTAAACGTCCCTGGATAAAACCTCCCCCTAAACCCTAAACCCTCTTAGGAGAAGGAACAAGTCTTCGACCTTGGGGGACTCTTGGGTCGCCTGCCACAGTTTGGAAAGCCTGCCCGGGCACTCTGTGAAGGAATGAAACTGGCCTGAAAGGGGGATCTCCCAAAATTAGAGGTACCTTTTTGGGGGTCCCTATCATAAGGATCATAGTTTATTGGGGTCTATATTGGCGTCCCTCTATGTAGGGGAACTACCAAATGGATTTAGGACATGGTTCGAGCAAAAGGGTGAGTGAGTTTAAGGTTTAGGGTTTATAGGCTGTACCGGTTTTCTGGGGTTTCTAACAAGGTGTATTGCATAGGTGTATAAGGTATAGGATTGAAAGCTTAGGGTGCTAGGGTGCAGCATTCAGGGCCTAATGTGGGTTTGGGTGCTCGGCTTGCAGGGTTTTACTGCTACGGGCTCAGGATTTGGGGTTCAGGAAACTGGCCCTTATTGAATCTAATTAATAATACATGGCTGCATGCTATTGGGGATATACGTCGTCATGATAGTTCTGAATAGGCTTGTTCTTATACTGATCTGAATCGGGTATTCTTTCTGGGTAGCCAAACTACCGAAAACAACATGTGTTACCAAAGCCACTGCTTCCCGCAAACGGAGCAAATCTACAAGAGGTGGTTGTGTGGGCTAGATCTTCGATGCTAATCTTAATTCTGGGTTAGTACTTTCAGCAGGAAAGAACGGGCCCGGCATTAATTCGACATACATCCGCAAAAACCAACGGCAACATCATAAGGGTATGGTGTCCATGAGCAAAGTACATGTAGGCAACTGGCCTTTGGTTAGCTAGGAATGAAGGAATGGATCCTTGTACTAGTCCCTGTATAACCCATTATAGTAGTTTTCATTTTCTTTTCCATTCCTTCATTCCCAGCTTACCAAAGGTCAGGCAAATGAGCAGCCCTCTACAATCACTTGGCGGGTTTTTCTTGGACGTGCCGTGAGCCTCCGGTTTGAGTGCGAAACAACTTGTTTGTGTGCCTGGCTGCATGTGAGCTATAAGCTAAACTCCTTGTTAAAAGGGGGTTATGGGAATAGGAGGTTAGACTGTAGCTCATGTGTCCTTTCAAGAGCAACAGCTGCGTGTCTCAGAAGCCTGTGCAGCTTACTGTCATCGTGCCTCATATACCTGTGCGGCTGAGAGCCTGTCTGGCATCACTTTCTGGCTGCTTGCCTCATGAGCCTGTCCTCATAAACCTGTACGGCTGAGAGCGTGTGTGGCTTCATGGCCGCGTGCCTCGCAAGCCGTTGTGTGTCTGTGATATTCACTGTGTTGCTTGCTGGCTACGTGCCTCGTAAGCCTTCGTGACTGAGAGCCTGTCTGGCTTCCTGGCTGTGTGCTTCATACGCCCGTGTGGCTTAATGCTTGCTTGCCTCATGACTCTGTGTGGCTGAGGGATGCTGAGAGCCTTTGTCGTTCAATGCCTATGTGCCTCCTAAACCTGTAGCTCAGATCCTGTGTGGTCTGCTAGCGGCGTGCCTCATACGCCTGTGTTATTGACACTGTTGTCAAATCACGTGAGCCTGTGTGGCTTTATCAGCTTAATTATGATATGCCTGAAAGCTTATGTGGCTGTAGAATGCAGGCCCCGAAGGGTGCGTGACGCGAAGGTTTACTTCTTAGTTTTTCACGGCAGGCAGAAGGCATGCATCGCTAAATGGCTTTGTGGGGCTAAGTTGAGCTTTGTTTGCTTCTGTTTGTTGGTCCTAAAGTTGATGCCCCAACCATGACCAAGACATGGCTGCATTTCAGAAAACAGATTTTTTAGACTGGCTCTCAAGTATCCCATGGTATAAGGATTTTGGTTCGATGTCCTTTTTCACATCCCTAAACCTTAAACCCTAAACCCTACATTGCTGTAGCCGTAAAAGCCGCTGAGGATATGGATCACGGTCTTCATGTGCTTGGTGCGTTGGGTGCAATAGAATGCTTTTCAAACTTGCAAGTAGCAGACGGTTTGGATGGGCTTCAGCAGACAGAATATTTGGTATGTGTACTTTATAATGGTAGCTTCAGGCTAAACCCTAAACCCCCTTGCGATTTGGGTCCAGAAGCCCACCAGGTGGGATATCTGATAGTCATCGCGGACAGCCTCCAGCGACTTTTGCACGTGCAGCGACCGCTAGCGGTCCTTTGACCGCAAGGTGTGGGTGTAAGATCATAGGTGTAGGGGCTAAGGTAAGACTATACTTGGACCTCTGTGAAGCTCTTGTTTGGTCCGGCTTCATATTGGGACCCTTAAGCAGGCACTACTTTGGAGGGTCTAGGTACAGCCGGGGCTGGGCAAGTATTCACCCCTGCTTACTAACAGAAAATGGCTAAACTTTTAGTATATTGATTTACTTTACCAATGGTGTGATCTCCCCTAATTCCAACAACATATGGCACAACATTCATGGTTCAGTTAAGCATGCAAAAAAGGTGAGAGAGAGAGGGGGTGCGGGGCAGATTCCCACAACAATTATGCATGAGGGGAATGCGCTGTTTGACGTCGTTCGGGCCTTTTGTTTTCGAAGGCCGCACACCGGCCAGAAGTTAAAGGATTGCGACCATGATTACACAAGGCGAGCAATGACGTCGTAAGGATGGGAGTAGTCTATTTTGGGTCAGTGCAGCTCCTTACCTTGTAGATGCTGATTGCACCTTTTAAGCTCCGTGTTTGCAGTGTGATCTCTGGCAGTTTATTCGGAATGGGTGGTAGTTGTGCGGAATTCCGTCCCAAAATTGCCATTACGGAAAAACAATCTTCCACATATTTTCTCTTGCAGACCTACAGGAGCCTGAATATTTTCTTCAAAAGACCTTTAGATCAACCCCCGTATGTTCGCTTGGAATTTGCCACCCAGGTTTTGGGCGGCGCGCTGGTTGTTCTTCCCCTTTGCTACATGGACCAGCAACACCTGGCTTTTTCCTCCAGCCTTAGTGCCTGGGTTGTACTTTGAGATGATTGGGTTAGGAAGCATTCAAGCTCTAATCAAAATATAACATATATCCTCCTATAGTGCTGTAGTTACTGTTGCTCGATAACAGCCATGCCTCAGAATTATCTCGGCATCAACTTGCGGGTCTTTCACGTGTGTGCTACTTTATGTGCTTTTGCGATAAACGGAGCTTCTACATCTCAGCGGGAAGGAATTTGTTACAAAAATCCTGCCCTACTAGATGGCAAACATCCTAAACTGTCAGCCCTTAAACGTAAACAGTTTCCAATGGCTTTACAAGAACAACCCAGGTATTGCCGCCAACCTCTATGTTTGCTGCGTGCTGGTGGCTGCTTTCTCTTTGGGTTGGAGGAAGCTGGGGCTCAATTGTTAGGCAAAGGGAGAGTAGAGTTTCATGGAATCAGGTGTTCCGCATTGTATACACAAAAGTGGAGCAGTCCCAAGTGACCCAAGGTGTACTGGCGTGCGCCGTGAGATATGAGAATGCAGCTCTGAAAGGGATGCCGATGGCTTTGTGTAGCAAAGGCTTTGGACAAGCAGAAACCTTTTGACCATGATCAACCAAGTCCCTCAGTATTCCAAACTCCTTGCATGCATAAACATGGACCTTGCGCTGACTTTTGTCATGAACCCCAAGACGCCACAACCCAAAAAATCTGGCAAACCCTAAACCCTAAACCCTAAACCTTAAACCCTCAACCCCTGGATCAGAACACCCAGTCGCCATCAAAGCAGCAGCAACAAGAGTGGTCGGGGGGATCCCACAGCCTCTAGGGATTAGGGGTATATGGGGTTATCTTAGGGTTATGCTAGGGTTATATTAGGGTTATATTAGGGTTATATTGGGGTTATACTAGTAGCTTTAATGTAGACCATTGATTCTTGACCCCAATTCCTTTTAGGGCCTTAATATATAGGATCCGTTTGTCAAGCAGAGGGGGTTTGAAAATCACGGGTCTACAGTAAACCCTAAACCCTAAATAGTAGTTCTCATGTTCTTTGTTATTATCCCTATATAACCCTATGCAAGACCGCCAGGAAAGTGCGGATGAAGCCCCTGAACCCTAAACCGGCAGGAAAGTGCCAGATGAAGTTGTCCAAGAAGGCTGCTGTTTGCTGGGTTTCGGGCGAGGGGACCTCGCCATGGTCAGTGTCCTCATGCAGGCGGACACCAAATGTACTTTTCAAAGGGGATGTCGGGATATCTATCTGGGGTTTATTTTAGAAAGAGGACATGGGGATCTCTGGGGATATACGGGGTGTAGGGTTTCCAAATTAATGGGGCGTGGTTTTGGCATTTGTAGGGCTGAGACTGGAAGAGTGCAAAAGACAATGGAAAGTACCCAAGCGCTTTGGATTTTGAGCTTGGGGCTGAAGATCTACAGGATCGAAGTGTTTAGAGTCCCTAAACCATCCATGAAGCTGTGGATTCTTAGGGGCTTAGGGATCAGGAAATGTGGGAGGTTTGGGCTGTGGCATAGAGATTAGGGTATAAGCCGCATCAGGAACAAGTAGTTCAATATCTATGCAGAAAATGGGGGCAAGGGCGCTTTTGAACACAACCTTCAAAATGGTCCTCGATGAACATAACCACTTCATGTCAATGTTAAGCACCCTCCCTCACATTGAATGTGTTCCCCAATGCATAAGGTCTTGTGTTATAATGTTATGAGAATGTCTAATATCAAGCGATGAGGAGGTGTTTAATATTAGATATTAGTACGATAGATTAAAGCCTTCTTACTAGCAGCGCTGATCTTCTTCGGAAAAACCAACACCTTTGGCTGGGACCTGATACCGTGAACCTTAACCCATAGCCGCAAAACAAACTTGCATGTAGAAGCCTAAATGACGATGTACCATTTTGTGTTGCTAGATTCTTGTGAAATGTCATAGTATGTTGTACCTGAACTGGAATTCAGAATGATAATGGTAGTCACTATAACGTCTTCCTACTTTGCAACCCCTATAGCACCAAACATGCACGCAATCTCCATGTGTGTTTTCAGTTGATTTTCCGATTACTGGGGTGTTTATTCAACCCTATACAAAAAACCTAAACCCTAAAACCCTAAAGCCCGTGCTGCTGTTAAATGTCCCCCGTCAGGCAGCGGTGGTGCAGATGTGCATACTTCCGATGTACGAAGAGATGGATCGCAGAAGCCCGCGTCGATTTGCAGTATCTCGACTTATTGGGGTCTTGGGGTTCTAGGATTTTTAGGGTTGAGGGTTTTGGGGTAGACTTATCAGGGTTTGGAGTTCGAAGTTTACGGGCTTTGAGACTTGGAATGTGTACGGCTCATGGTTGGCGCGGCTGAAGAAGTTTCAAATAATTTGAGTACCTCGTAGCAGATCTTCGGCAGGGAGCCCAGATGCTTTGTTCATGTATTGAGCTTTCCAATAGTAGGTCTTGCTTCAGGGTGTAGAGTGAATATTGTGTAGGGAGTAACGGTGTGGCTTCGACGGGGAAAGGTAGATGGCAGGTGGGCGCGTGACCAAGAAGATTCATACAAGGACACTCAAAACAGAGTCCATCAATCTAGCAGACCTTCTATCGTCGTTGCAGTTTTGACGTACCTAGGATTACGGTTAGGAAATAGTCAGAAGGAAGCCAGGAATGCAGAAGACAAATAGTCACGCTACGAAGTCTGGAGTAATCTCTTCTCCCTAGTATGAAACACCTTCCTAAATCCTAGTTTTAGCTATGCCCTATAAGAACCCTTTCTTACTCGGGACCACATGTAACATCAGTGGGTGCGGGGGTGCTGAATCCCTTTTTAGGGCTTGGGGTCTAGAGTTTGGGGGTTGGGGGACTGGTCCTTATGTAGCTCTATGTTTGACACGCTGCTAGGCCTTATTCTATTTATGTAGGCCCCTGCACTACAATCCCTATGCGCCCTCTATAAGCCCAGCTTCCATTTCATTTCCCACGTTCTTGCCCACTTGATTCTCTACAATCCTACTTTAGGCCCCTACACGTCCCTGTCTCCTCCCTACACATCACCAGTGTCATGCTCAATGAAAGGCCGCGCTGCCAGACTTCCTCATCTGTAATAGTTATACACACATAGAATCCTTCCATGGCAACCCTAAACCTTAGATGTTAACCGCGAATCCTAAACCACTGTACTAGGCATGCCTGGGCATCAGCTTTGGCTTCGTTGCCCTTCTTTTTATCGGCTTCTCCGGGATTGCTTACATTGCGATTGGCCCCACAGTCTCTTCGAACCTCGGGGCTTTAGGACTTACAGGGTTTGGGGCGGTTGTATAATCTTAAGGGTCCAAGGACTAAAATAGTGGGCTCTATAAGGCCCACATACCATTCAGATTTTAGTATTTGGGGCCTAATGCCCCGTTATTTGGGTCCCTGGACCTTCAGGGTAAGCCTTAAGGCTAAGGCTTCAGACCTAGCTTCAGGGTTTAGGGCTTGGGGCTCTGGGTTTCAGGGCGAACACGGCTTATACGCCTAAGCTTACTGGTTCTTAGTAGGGAATACGGGGATGTCCTTACATAATTCCTTCGGAATAAATTCCCTGGTGCCCTACTAACCCCCAGTAGATAAGCCATAGCTTTAGGGGTTCTAGCGCTCAAGGCGAGGGCTCAACGTTTCTTCAGAGAAGCCCTTCTGCACGGGAAGTGGAGGAATGTCTTCCTGCCCCCAAAAAGGGGGATCCTTGCGTAATCCCCGTTGACATGTGTCTGCCAAATGTGGTGCACATGAATACGGAGCCTACACTGAATGAACCTCTCACCCCACCCCCCTTGCTTAACCCCGAAACCCCTTTAACTCAAAACTCCCGCACCCGCAACGCCAGCATTCTGGACAGCCGGTTTTACGTCTGGGCGAAATTTCAATACCGAATATAGATAGAATATTACTTTGGGTATATTCTAATAAGATCCCCATTTACCCCATAGTCTATCTACTTAAAGGGGATCCAAAACTCAGGAATGTGCTCCTGGATCTTCCCCATGGCCCCTTTGGCAGCTTTGCGCGCGTGGTCATGGCCTTCGCAGTCATCGGGGTTTATCCGACGCTAGGCGTTTAGGGCTAAAGGTATAGGGCTCAGGGCTGGAGATGTAGGATTAGGTGGGTTGAGTGGGTCCCCTGGCTGTACATAAGGACTAAAACTACTTTCAATGAGAAGAGACTCCCTAAACCCTAGAGAAGGATCTCAATGTTGGGAAGTTCCATCTGAATTTGTGTAGACGACCTTGGTTGGTTTCGGCATGCTGGGAGTGGTGGCCCTGCTTCCAAGTTTTGGAGGATGCATTTGTAGTCCCAAGGTGGAACAGGAGATCCTCCAAAGGCAGCAAGGTGACTCGACAACATTTTCCAGGTATACCCTACTCATCGCTGTCTGAAGTTTCCAGAAATAAACCCCATACCTTTTTTTTTCTTCAAAATCAACCCCAAACCGGACATGAACCTTCCTACATTGCCAGGGGGATATCTTGGGCAGGAAACTTCTGACCTGCGCAAGCCGCGCAATGCCCCAGCCGTCCCCAGTATGAGCCTATTTACTAATCCCTTCTCATATTAAAGCCCCCCGAGCCCCGGAAAATAAATGTTCCTATGCATCAGAAGATATCCATTGCCAGTATTTCTTATGGGAGGTGAACCGGGTAATCTGAGGTCGAGGTGGTTAGATCTGCTAGACCCTCAACCCAAACCCTACGGGCAAGGACTCAAATAGTGGGAGTTTAGGACCCAATTGCTTTTCAGATTATAGTATACCTCAGGGTCCAAGGCTCCAATGGGATTTTAGGGCCCCAACCAAATACCATCCAGATTGAAATATGTGGCCCTAAAAGCCCCACTATTTGAGTTCATGGACCCTTCGGGCCGCTGAGGATCCACCCTGAGCCCCCACTCTAAAACCCTAATCCTCAAACCCTGAAGGGCATCTGAGGATCCTAACGTCCTCCATGGTAGCCCCAATTCGGCACCTGGAGTCTGGGCCATGGCAGCCTCGCACTTACCTGCGCGGATGGTTTTCATTCCTTGTGCCATTTTCTGCTCCGTTAATGGGATACTATATCCCTAAACCTTATATATATGTATATATATATATAGATCCCTGTTAGGGTCGCAAGGGTACGGCTGTTTGGAGAAGTCCCAAACTGATGTCCAGGTCTGCAACCTTGGTCATTGTGGCCTCTAGCGCTGCCTGGGGCCCCAGAGAGGAGATGACTTACACGAAAGTGGTGTAGGGTTTAGGGTTTAGGGTTTAGGGTTTAGGGTAGGGTTCAAGGTTTAGAAATTAGGGTGGTCTTGCGCAAGATGAATGCATGATTCTTGCAGGGATATCTAGGGAGATAGGGTTGAGGAACTACACAAATTACGCCCCCCCTGGGTCCCCTAATCAGGATGTGCTGTACAACGTGGACCCCAGCTTCCGGAAGCGTTTACATAATCCTTTCAAACTTGTAGAATCTACTCCTATCTCAGATGGTTCGCGATCACATGACCGCTGTGGTGCATGCGATATGTATAGTCAGACTAGACAGCAGACCTTTGGCAGGTTTGAAGATTGCTCCCTTCTTTGCGGCTCTTTTGTGAGGATTCCTTGTGTCAGGCCCCACATGTTCGGAAACGACTTCACTATGATCCCCATCGTAGTGGAAGCCTGCGATGTGTGAGACCAGCAAATCGAGTGGCCTGCGCGACGGGTGTAGAAGCCTTAAAGCTTTGCCAGTTACCAATGTCATTACCCTATAATCCTGATTTACTTACAATATCCTTACAATGTGATTTACCCCCAAGCCTTTTTCCACTCAATTAGACCCTTATACGCCTGACTTACTTGGGTTCAGAAGGGAATAAGGTATATAGCGTATAGATTATAAAGAGGTATTATTCCCTCCTTGGATTATAAAGAGGCATTATTCCCTCATTCCCTACTAAACCCAAAGCTCTTACACCTGAACCTAACCCCTAAACCCCTAAAACGCTCAACATGCTATTCCCTTAGCCAGTCAGCTAAAAACCCAGCCCATAGCCACACGTTGGTCAGGTGGGTGCCTGCGTCACAACTGACCTTGGCGAGGCTTGGCAGAATGCAGGAATGGTCCGAATACATGTTTCTGGGGTTCAGGGATTCAGGGTCTAGGGGTTTAGGATTTTGGGTTTAAGGGTTTAGGGGGTTTAGGGGCTTAGGTTTTTAGGGAGGTTTTGGCTTTAGGTCCATGGATGAGCCTTAAGCTATTTTAGGGTATATTACTCGTATAAATCCGAACATACGCCGGAAGTTGGATAAGCCTTAAACACGGGATACCCAGGGCCGGCTTTTGCAGGTACAGGATTTTTTTTTTCGAGTTTAGGGTTCAGGGCTTAGGGATTCCTGTTAAGGGTGGTCCAAGGGGTCTTACTAGAGATTCTATGCGATTTTGTGAGAGTTCAGGACGCAACAAGATTAGCCACTCTTTGGTTAGGGGACCACGGGCTTCTGTATGTGGGAGTTTGAAAAAGCTGGGGTCCCCCTGTTTTGGGGGGGGTCCATACCATAACTGTAGTATATTGCGCCCCCCCCCCATCATGGAGGTGCTGGGAGGAGGTTCCTTCGGCCGCCACCCAAAGTCATGAAGTGTCGCCAACTCGCGAGAAAATCTAGGGGGTGTGGCAGGGAGGCATATGTACGGAAGTGGGAATGTTTCCGATAACGGCAATCAGTCTGTGGCGGGACCATCTCCGAAACCGGTCAAGGGCTTTGCAAACGCAAGCCCCTTACACCCCATCATTCTGCTAAAGTAAGTCCCTTAACTCTGCCGAGTTAAGCCCTATTAATTCTGATTATCCAAAACCCTTGGACTCCCTAAACCCTACTAACCCTGAGCCCCTAAATGGTTTGCAGGTGAATGTGATCAGCGGAGCATGTCAAGCCGCCGTGTGCCGTCCTCTGCTCCCAGGGATCGCAGATTTTCGGGTGAAGGGTTTAGGGTTGGGAGTTTCTCAAGACAGGAGGCCCCTAAGTACCCCGCGGCTATATATGGGGATAATGAGGAGATTGGTGGGGTCCTTGCTAGGGATTATATATGGACTATTTTGAGAAATGCCCACATGACTGGCTCCGTCCTGGGAATGTGGGTAGCAGTATATTCCGCAAAGGTCTTGGGCAAGGATGTGATTATTGGTAACTTGGACCCTTAGTTTTTCTTTATATATATATATTTTTCTCTCCTTTAGGTCCCCTGGCGAAGAACATAATATCAAGGTTTAGGGCTTGGCTTGAGAAGGGGGGGAGCCCTCCGTGAACCTTGGGGACCTACGTAGATGTAAGGAGGTTATCGGGGTCCATTTTCACGGATTTCTAGTAGCTTGATCCCCTCCCCCTGAACACCCACCCCCCCAACACGTCCAGGTGTAAATGCTTCCAACATAGTACCCATAAATTGTGTATCATTGGGTCTCATTATTAAGGGTGGGGGCTCTATTGCTGGGTGTAGCGGTGATCACACACATATATATACATAGATCGATACAGGGTGCAGGCTAGGAATGTAATGTCGGCAATCTTTCGTCTGTCTTGCTGGGCCACGTGAGATACATGACTTTTACGGAAGCGTTACGCTAAACCCTAGTCCCTAAACGCTAAACCCTAAACCCTAAACCCTAACGCACTTGATTCAGCTTCAGGTTAGATGTTCAAGGTTTCGGGCCTACAGCTCATTGGCTTCATGGGTAATGAGTATGGAGTTGGGCCTTCCTGGCTTAGTAAGTACCCTAAACCCTTAAGGGTTTAGGGTTTAGGGGTTTAGGGTTTAGGGAAACTCAACCCTAAACCCTAAACCCAGCCCTAAATTCTAAACCCTGGTACACAGGGCAGAATGTTCAGAGCTTGATGTTCTTGGAACTGGGACACCAGGAGCCGCTGGGAGAAGTATAGAAGCTTGATGCATCCAATGCTGATCACACTGTTCAGGGTCTAGGGTATATATATATATGTATACAATACCCTATCGAGGCTATATTGGGATAGTAAAAAATGAAATGGAAACACCTATTGTTGGTCTAGGGTGTAGGGTTGCTAGCGCTGCGGCTTGTGGTGCGTAGGCTCTTTGTCCTCAAAATGATTCAGTGTGACTGTGTTACAACCTTTTGTTCCTCATGTACCCTTGCAGTACGGCCTTCACAGAAGCTTTAGACACACGACTAGTTTTCACGTCATATTTTTTATGTCCCTCCCCAGACCTTATGCATTCCCTTTATCACCTTGTATAGTCCCTGTATATATGTATATATACATATAGAGATATACATATACATATATATATATAGATAGCTAACCATACAATCCAGCATCCAGTTTCAAGGTTTGTGGCTCTTGCGCCTGCGATGGTGGGCCTCTGCTTACTGGAGAAGTCCAGCCTGCAACCCAGTCTACACACCCTAGACTAAGACCCTAAACCCTAAATCCCAAACCCTACACCCTCAGCCCTACACCCTAAACCCTAAATCCTAAGCTCCAAATCCTAAACCCTGAATCCTAGACCCTAAATCTGAAATTCTTAGCCCTAAACCCTGAACCCACTTGAGGGCCTTCAGGATGCAAGGTTTGGAGGGAGGGAGGCCAGCAGCTGTGTACCCTCCCATAGCCTGGTTTAGGGTTTAGGATTCAGGGTTTAGGGTGTGGGGTGTAGGGCTTAGGATTTGGGGTACCATTTGGGGATTAGGGTTTGAGGGTGTGGGATTTAGGGTTTTGGGTTTGGGGCTTCAGGGTGTAGTTTTTAAAGGTACCTTTAAAGCGGATATAGGGGACATGTCGGGTGTGAGGTTTAGGCTCTACCAAAGTTGGGTACCTTTGTAGTCTCCATAGCCAAAAGGGGCCATAGTTTTGACCACCTTCCATCTGGGAGAGAAGGCGCTCTGTAGCCGCACCCTTATGGCCTTTAGGGTTTAGGTGTTCATGCTTGTTTGGGCTGGGTGTATGCTCAAGATTTCCTTTACTCTGCTTTCGTTTAGCAACAACGTACCCTACCCAGGGCCTGCAGTTTTGAAATCCACCCCAGAGCATGTTCTAATGGCTTCGGAGTATCGTGCACATGTTTCCCGCCGGCTTGAAAATAGGAGCGGCAAGGAATTACTTCTAATTAGCTATCTAATCAAAGAACCTTCTCAGTCACACGTAGTAGCTAGCAACGAAGTCTCTGCTTGTACTTGATTGGATTTCCTGTAGCCTTGTGTATATATTTATATCCATTCCTCATGAAAGCTGCTTCAAGGCAATGAAAGCTGGCAAACAAAGGAGATCCCTGGTTCGTTCTAGATTTGCTTCTTTTGTTAATACAAGCCTTTATAGCCATTTTTACAAAGTCCAGAAGTGAAGGAGATCGCCAAGTGCGTATGATTCTTTAGCATGATCCCTCATTATTCCAGCAATCCAGAATGAAATCCCTTTGTGAATTGTTTTCAGCAGCTTCTTAAGGTGGCCCCTTTGTGATGTGGTCTTGATCCTTGAGAGCAGCCTTTCCAGGATTTTCCCGCTCAGGGCCACGTTTAGGATGTAGGGTTTAAGATTTATTTCTTGCAAAGTCAGGGCAACTTGGTCAGTACACTTGTAGCCCCCCATCCTAGCCCATGAATCATACAATGCAATAAGCCGAGTCATCCCCAGTATTAACTTTTTACTCAGTCACTACTAGTCCCTCTGAGCCCCAAACCCTAAACCCCCAACCCTAAGCCCCAAATCCTAAACCCTAGTCCCCAAACCCAAAATCCGTAAACCCAACACTTTCGGCCCCAACACTAAACCCCGAACCCTAAACCCCAAAACCCTAACCCTAAAACCTAAACCCAAACCCCCAAATCCTACACCCTCAAGCCCCAAACCCTAAACCCCAAGTCCTAAACCGTAAGCCCCACATCCTAAATCCTAAACCTTAAACCCTAACCCTCCAAATCCTCGGCCTTAAACCCTAACCCTCCAAATCCTCGGTAAGCCCCACATCCTAAATCCTAAACCTTAAACCCTACAAATCCTAAAACCCAAAAGAACCAGACCCAGGCTTCCTGTGGAGATGCTCGATGATGCTGTTGATATTTGTTGGTGTGACGGCCCGGTGCCCAAGCAGTTAAGGTGTAGGGGGTTGAGGGTGTAAGGTGTACAGTAGGGTTTAGGCCTTCGGGTATGGGGTGTAGGGTGTAGGAATGAAGGTTCCTGCTGGGTTAAGATAGAGCTCAGTAGTCACAGCCACAGTTATGTATGGAAACAAGTACGTAACTCGAGGCCCCAAACCCTGAAACTTTGAACGTCAAAATTCTCAACCCTCTCTAACCGCAAAAAACCCGAAATCTACTTAATCTCCAGAAACTTACTATTTTCCATCTTCTTTTGCATTCCCTGAAACAGCACTCCCAGGCTCTTTCGAGAGATACTCAGGGGCCTGGCATTGGGGATTGGGTTTAGGGTTTAGGGTCCAGCGGTTTAGGGTTAGAATCGAAAATCGAATGGAAAATGAAATACAAGCCTGGTATAACGGAAGAGAAAAATGGACAAGAGCGTGGAAAATAATATGCAATATGCACATAAAATGGAATATGGGTGCATATTGGGGTTGATATCGTTGATACAGAAATTCTGCATGACCTTAGTATTCTACAGTACCATTACTCTCAAGGTAGAAGGTACCCTAAACCCTAATCCCTAAACCCTAAACCATGCAGGATTTGAGTTTCGTTGCAGGTGGGATGCAGCAGGTTCCAGGGTCTGCTCTTTGAGCTTTCAGTTACATTACCTGGCGGGGTTGGAATTTAGGGTTTGGAGTTTAGGGCAGCCTATCCACCCTAAACTCCAAACTTAAAGCCCTCAATGATTTTAAAGCTGGGGACTGGAGGCTACAAAGGGAAATTGAGGATGCTTGAGACTTTCTCTCTTCAGGGCCCCTAAGCCGCAAACCCAAATATCTACCACAGCCAGACATCGCTCAACATGGCGAAGCTTTCTTGGTCCTCGTTTGGGGCCCCGTGTCAGGTCAAGCTCGATCCCCTAAACCTTAAAGGGCATGCTCCCCCTGAAGAAGATAGAATATGGGCCATATATGCGGATCTTAGTATAGCATACCCAAAACCATATTCTATCTACTTAAGCGGGACTCAACCTTAAGTGGTAACGTATAGGGAAAGGCACGACTTGGTCATCAGGTTTGCGTTGCCGGTCTCGTGTTCACGGATAACTATGTGGCGGAAATGGAGGCCTGGACGACATTCATCAATCATCCCCAATCATTATTGCCTATGTGAAGTTCGCGAATGTTCCAAGACGTTTAGATTGCCGAGTTCAGTCTAGGGCTGAACCATCTTCATAGCAGAGTCCCCTTTAAAGCCCAAAGTGCCATGATTTCTCCCTGGTTGAACAGGCTAGCTGCCTGTGGACGGCAGGCTGGGCCAAGTGAAAAAGAGCCAACACTCAAGTGTTCGGTTGTGCTGCTTCTGCTATGCTGGCGTTGAGGCGTGCGCTGTTGCACACGGAGCTTTGCTCGCGCATAGCTAAGTCGCCAAAACACATGTGAGCCCTGCTCTTAGTTCAGAAAGGCGTCGTCTCTAGCGTGAGGGTTTTGCAAGTACTGGGCCCATGATGTTGCTCTGCTTTCCACCGTCACCACTTGTTGCCGCTTGAACTGCTATAGCTGAGTGCTCCATATCCCATGGAGTATGAAGTTGGGACAATGTGTAGCCCTTCCAGTACCCCCGAGTACTTGCAGCTTCACGGGATATGCTGCGTATGTAGGCGTTGGTATTGCAAACCTACGGGGAGTTGCGGGGTATAGGCTGAACTAACTTCCACGAGTTTGTTTTGGCAGTTCTTCCCACTCGCAGATTGAGAATTCCGTGGTCCCCAAGCAAAACCTCGCTTGGCTCTGCCCATTCGGAACGGTTACCTTGACCAGCTGCCGCATGCCCATTTTTGTTTTTTTTCTGAGCACCCTAAACCCTAAACCCTCTAAACCTGAGTCCTCGAAGCTCACCCTCACTATGGGGCCTAAATCGCGAAAACCTATATGGCAGTTTCCCAAAATAAGGGGACCCCAATATACTATAATCCTTCTAAGTGGGACCTCCAAAATGGTACCCCTAACTTTTGGCAACCCTAAGCCCTGTATAGTCATATTCCCTATAAACCCACTAAAACCTGTAAAATCCCTATAAAACCCCAGATATCTCCTATAAGCAAACCCCCTAAACCTTATATAATGCCTATATAACCCTATATAAGCTAGTGACAACCAAAAGCAGCGCCATGTTGCCATGCAGCATGCCTGGAATTGCCGGCGCGGAGCTCACGAGCTTAGGGGTTTAGAGTCCCTCTTGAGTAGTTAGAATATGATTCGAGGATTTTATTATAATAGCCAAAGCCATGTTCTATCTACTTAAGGGAGACTACAGGGTTAGGGTATGGAGACTTGGAGCGTTAGGGTTTGGATTGCTTAAGGGCTTAGAATGGAGACCCCAATGGAGCCCTGTAGTAGTCTGTATATGGGCACCAATAGTCCCCAATAGGGCATTGGGGTTGACCGCAGGTACCTTATGCCTTGTGACTTATGGTATTACGGTATATTAAGGTCATGCAGGAATTTTCGTTCAACAGTAGGTCCCCTCAAGGGTTGTCTCAGCAATTCAGCCCCTTTCGTGCGGGAGTTTCTCGGGATTTCTCAAGACACGCCCTGTCTCAGTTTTGCTCAACACGCGGAAGCTCCCCTTATGAGAGGCCTTTAACGAACCCACCTTGGAATGGTTGCCTCATGGATGTGCGGGGGGGAATGGGGCTTACTTTGGGAGAACTATTCATTTCTTCCTAAATCATGCTTGAGAAGAACCCCCTACAATCCCACTATCGTAATGCTCATATATCCTCAGGGCCCCTACATGCCCCAATATTGGAGCTCACAGGTAAGCTTCGGAGACACCCATACTGCTTGTGGGTGTGCGTCAAAATGGCCCCACTCTCATCGAGACTTTGGCGTTCACGCACTTTCATGTAAAGCGAGAGTGGGGCTTTCTTGGACTCGGGCATTTAAGAGCCCTGCCTGCATCAAACTGCATAAGAGCTGCAGAGCTTGTTCCTTCATTGACGTTGTTGCAATGTTCTGGGCGCAAGAATGCCGACGTCCCACAAGCTTGATTTCTAGCGAACCTCCCTAAACCCTACACCCTAAACCCTAACTCTTTCCAACCCCGTGCCCCAAGTCCTGAACCTCTAAACCGACGAGCAAAGCAACCTTCAGCCGTTCTGCCACAGTCGGTTGAGGACAGGGTTTAGGGGCTGGGGTTTAGGGTTTAGGGTTTAAGTAGGGTTTAGGGTTTAGGGGTTTGGATGCATAGAAAGCCTCTTGCAAGTGTTTCAGGAATGGTAATTTGGCAGCCCTCCCCCGCATGCACACACACACACACACACCCGCGCACACACACACACACACACACTCTGAGCATCGTAAGCCATTCCCATCACGTCGTCAGACACCCCCAGTCCGGAATTTCAATATGCACCAAATGTATTTGGATTCTTAGATGGCCATTCGGAGTATTTAGCAGTAGGAGGGCCTGGCACTACGCTGCTATCAGGGGGGGGGGGTTAAACCCTACATACCCTGCCTAGCCCTCCTTTACAAGCCCCCTAATCTTTCAGTGCTCCCAGCTCCTATATACTCCCCACATGCATAGGTATGTATAGATATACCAGCGCAGGTACATACATTTTTTCAGGTTTCCCAGCGCATCCCCATTTATAAAACTCCTAGGTCCAGTCATGCTGGATGGTGGAGGGTCGTGGTGCTGACAACTCTTGCTTTTGGACTGGAAGATGCTGAGGCTTCTTCAGGGCTAGCCTGCACCCCATAATATTACCTACATGGGATCCGTATATGCTTATTATATACCCTATATGTACCCTTAAGGGTTCCTAGAATCCCCCAAAAGGTTGTACTTACTACCAAACTGTAGAACATTCGGATTGCTTGTAGGGTTTGGGGATGGAGGAGAGCTTGGGGTGTGCTAGGCTTAGCGGTTTAGGGTTTAGGCACGTGCGCACCCAGACAATCCCCATTGTTTGTTGCAAACATGTGAGTTTGAGATTTAAGGGTTTGTGGGTTTAGGGTTTAATTAGGGTTACCCTGCTCTTTAGACTGTCCTGGGCTTTAGTTTTGGGGGCTTAAGAATTGATGTCTCCCTGTGAGAGTCCAAAACCTTGCCATGGGCTAAGGAATGGAGTAGTTAGGTGTGTAATCCAAGCCCTATAAAGCCGAAACCCTGAAAACTGTGGGGTTCAAAGGATGTGTATGTAGGGTGTTGGGGCAGGGGTGTGGAGGTGGGTTTCTCACATGCTGCCACTGCTCCCTATGTACGTTGAGGAGCATGTTTGTTTATCCAGGGGTTTGGGCTTAGTAGGGGCATGTTCAACTCTTTGAAGTGTATCTGCGGACCAATTTGGGGGTCCCCATTCTGAGCGTGAACGATCCGATATACAAGACCCGGTAATCTTGACAGGATAGGTAAGGGCGCCGTAACTTTGAAAAGCCTGACCGACAAGGGAGCGCGAAAACGTGTTTCGCACTGACGAGGTCTGGCGAAGAACCACGTACAGGGCTTAGCTGTATTTGCATATAGCACGGCACAAAGGGTTCCATGTTCGGAAGCCTGAGAGAACAGCCAGCCTCTGGCGAGAAACCCTAAACCATAAGTATTTCGCATATTAATTACGCCCCTGAACAAGCCGAATCTCAATTCTTTCACACCAAACGCGGCCCGAAGTCCCATGGTAGGCCCCAACGCCCTACCCAGTACTAGTGGTAGGCTTAAGAATCTTTGGGGGCCCTAATTGGGCTTTCCGGGTTTCCCAAGATGAGGGGTACTTGCTTGGGGGTCCCTATAATGGGGATCGTAGTATTTTGGGTTTGTCACGGGAACCTACCATCTATGGGGGCCGTCATTCCCTGATGTACTATATTTATCTTGCATTATCCCTTGTGGTCCCTATTAGTGTTTGATGGCTTAGCCTAACCGGGCCTAACCTAACCCATACGTAACCCTACCTGGAAACCTCAAAGTATGTAGAATATTTGCACATAATAGCCCAAAGGCCATTGTTTTACACATTTTTGGGGTTCAGATAGACCCTGAACCCGAAAGCCCAAACCATGACCATGCATGGATGAGGTTGTACGTAAACACTTCTTGCTGCCGTTGGGTGTCTTTTGATGGCAATGTTTGATGGCAGTGCTGTGTGCCGGATACCATAGACGTCTCTGTGCACAAGGGCCATTTTGGTCGGTTGCTGCAGGTATTGAACTCTTTGCCGAGCCGGGCAGACGAAAAGTCCGAAAGGTTAAACAAAAAAACACATGACCATGCCTTGCAGGTGGAGAACTGCGTGCGGAACCTTCCGGAATGTCAGGGGCCCAAGAAGCATCCTGAATCAGCCCAGAAGTCTCTCATAGGAACGCGGTTTAGGGGGTTAGGGTTTCGGGGTTTAGGGCTTCAGGACTGCTGCCAAGACAAAATGAGAAAAGCGAGGAGGACGTGAGCAGAACTCAACTTCATCCCAGGCTAGTCCTTATAGCTATTTTTATCGCATATGTTCACACATGGACGTTTCATGTGTGTATCTACAGATGACAGGGGAAGCTATATTACTTGCAGGGATGGGGGTGGAGGGGACTCTACAGATACAAGCGTGGCGGTGGCTGAACTTTCAACTCACGGTTGTGGTTTCTGTTCGATGTGTCCAGAGCCATAGGATCAGCACGCCGCCCCCTCTCCCAAAGGGTCCATGTAGGTATATGGTATATACTTAGGCCCCAAAGGGGTTCCCATATACCTACTTTAAGGCCCAAGTATATACCATATACCTACATGGACCCTTTGGGTCTTAGACTTTAAGGGGTTAGGGCACTTGGAGGTGTAGGCCCTTGTAAGCAATCGGGCTTTTTGGATCCCTATAATACGGCACCTAGCATTTAGGGTACCCAAAAAGGGATCATAATTTTGACGCCCACCCAGTTATTAGGTACATGGACCCTAAGGGTAAACCGAGTCACCCTGATCTGCTTCGCGCCAGGTATTCGCATCCTGTCAGATGACAAGGCTCTAGTAATTTTTAGACCCAAAAGATCCCAAGTACTTATATAGTAGGGGAAACTAGGACGGTTTAGGGTTTAGGGACTAGGGTTTAGGGTCTAAACTCCCTTGAGGGGATTCTAGAAGGGAGCATTGTAGGGGTTATTAAAGGGAGATACTAGGAGTTTGGACTGCAGACGGCCCGTCTGAATCAATCATGGGTTTTTACTCAGCTTTACCTACCTTCAGTGAGTTTGCTTAAGGGACAGCCCGGGGAGTGGGGAAGTAGTACTGTATGGGAGGGGAGGTCGAGGAACCCATAAAGGTTCTCGCGAAAGCAGTTTCGGGTTTAGGTCGAGGTCGGGAAGCTATACCGGGCTACACAGACCAACACCGAAAAAAACGCCAATAAACAGCAGGATCCACAAGATGGAACCCTCAAAATGACCCCATAATACTACCCTGCATCGAGAACCTCAAGGATCATGGGGAGGTTCCACTTATTGGATCCTCTAGTGTGCATTCAAAATTCGGGGGTGCGGGGTGCGTCAGGCACATTGGAAGGAGTCCTTCCCGGAAGGACTACCTTGTATGACGTTGTACAAACGGTTCCTCAACCCTAAAAGATACTCCCAAGGAGTTCGGGTTTAGGTAGGGGATTTTTGGCTCACGCCTTTGGACAGAGGGTTACCCCTTGATGTTCAAGCGAGAGTGGCAGTGGACCCATGTGATAGAAATCCCTCAGAAGAGTCCCTATAGATCTTCTCCCAAAAGCCTTATGCAGCGGTTTGAATTTGTTGTTTATCCCCCCTTCTCTATCAATCCCTTCTGATGAATGGTCTCTGCATCCACGGCCTCTTGAGCACTACTGCCCGAAGCCGAATCCCTAAATCTCAAAACCCTACACCAAAGTACCCCAAGCCCTAAACCTTAAACCAAAATACCCTAAAACACTACAGCACCCTAAGCCCTTTCCCGTCCCTAAACCCTATGAGCCCTAGACCGTGTGGGCTCCGGTGGCTTGTACCCAGACCCCCTAAAGGATCCAAAGAATGGAACCCCCTAATCATCCCCTAGTTTCCCCAATGTAGTAATGGGTTCATATTGGGGGCGTTCCATTTTTTGGATCCTTTAGGGGGTCTGGGTAGAGCAGGCAGATCAGGAGCGACTAGCAGCACAGTTGCTTCAGAGTTGGCTGCAGAGGGTTTCGGCAGAGGACTGGAGTCAGGGTTTAGGGTTTGGGGGGTAGGGTTTAGGGTTCAGGGTTTAGGGTTTAGGGTTAAGGGGTTAGGGTTTAGGGTGGTAGCGTGAGATGAGGATTGAACAGAAGTTCTCTAGTGTTATATAGGGTCTAGATTCTAGATAGGGATGAAAAAAAGGATTATAGGGTTATATAGAAGTTATCTAAGGACTACATAGACATTAGTGCTATGTAGGGGTTAGATAACGGAGGATAATAGACAAGAAATTGAAAACTGGCACTGAGACTATGTAGGTCTGTACAGGGTTCAGGGCGAGGTAGGGAAGCATGCAACTCATGACCAGGGCGTGGCATATAATTATGGTAAAAGTATAACAATCCTTAACATTTGATCCCCAACAAGGGACCCCTAATTTTGGGAAAGGCCCTCTATCTCCCTATAGTAGGGTTTAGGGTTAAGGGGACCCAAGTCTTTCGTAGTAGGCCTACCTACATCCACCAGGAGGCCTAAATTCGTGGCGTAACCTTTGGGGGCTTTTGATGTGACGACGTTTCAGGTGGGGAGTTTCCGCTTATATAAGCCATAGATAGCCCTGCTATGAGTCATAATCTAAACTCCTTAAAGGGGGAAAATCAGGGATTACGTAGGGGACTATTATAGGGGTTATTAAGGGGGATACTAGGAGCCCATATAAGCCTTATTGGGCCTTATGTTTAGGTACCCACCTAGTAACTCTCCAAAGACTCCCTTAACTTCAAAACACTTTTAGGAGATGGTAGGTTTAGGGGTTTAGGGCTCAGGGACCAGAATGGCATTTGTCCAGATGAACTATAGGCTAGACTCGGTAAAGGGGGTTACATACGGAGTATTGTGCACAGTGGTCCTTCTTTCCTACGCCTTTCAAAGCCTACCTGGCTGCCTCAAGAAGCCCAAGCAGTGAAAGCCAGAAGCAGCACAAGAGCAGTAAGAATGCTTGTAGTCCCCCTTAAGTAGATAGAAGATGGCTTTGGGTATACTATAATAAGATCCCCATATACCCCATTTTCTATTTATTTTAAGGGGGACTATAATCCCAATATATACCCTATCATAATAAATAGTCGTTTCCATTTTCCATTATCCCTATATAACCCCAACCCTCTACCCCATAAGGGGGCCTATAAGGGTTTAGGGCCGACGCGAATTGAACCCTAGGAGCCAACCATCCTAGTCCCCAGATCTTCAAATCAAGGCAAATTCCTAAATTAGAACTGTGGTCTAAACTCCTTAAAGACGGTTATATAAGGATTATATAGGGGACTATCTATAGGGGTTACTAAGGGGGATACTAGGAGTTTAGACAATGGCTCATGTAATCTTATTGGACATTCTGGCTCAGCAAACCCTTTAAACTCCTAAGCGCCATTGCTACGCCCTATACACCCCTAACCCCCCCTAAAACCCTTTAATCCCCAAGACTTAGATTATACAACAACTGCTGCAATAGATCTTTAACATTAGGCTCTCAACATGGGCCCCGAGTCCTAACTATAACCCTGGGTGTGCTTTAATTGAATTGGGTGCCCAGGGTTTTCAAGGGTATAGAGTAGGCATATACGGAACCCTTAAACCCTAAAACCCTAAACCCTATGCACGTGTCTAAACCCTAAAACCTTAAGGGCCCATCTTGGGAGGACCCCCCACCCTGTAATAGTGGTATCCTAGGAATATAATAGGACCCTAATATAATCCTTATTATCCCTTATACTGACTATTACTGGGTGGGGGGTCCACCTAAAGCCCATAGTTCAAACCTTAGATGAACGAGCCTGGAGGATGCTGATTCGGACCAACCCGGATCGCTTGCGACTTACGACGATGTCCTGCTGGGTTAGCCTTTTTGGGTGAAAGTTGAGGTTTTGGTGTGTATGGTCTAGGATTTAGGGTTTAGGGTTTGGGGTCTAGGGTTTAGGGTTTGGGGTTTGGGGTTTAGGATTTAGGGCTCAGGGTTTAGGTTTAGGGTTTAGGATTTAGTTCAAGGTTCGCGGGAATCCGTGATTAGTCATAGCTTGGCTTCAACGAATGTACTTCTGATCCTCCCGCCACGTGGCCTTGTATGGTTTACGCCAAGTACTTACCAAGCCAGGTGAACCTTCAAGTGGGTTCGCATTGTCCAACAATAGCTGGTAGATTGGACATTTTTTGCCTGGGAACTGAGAAACTAGTGTGAAGTAATGCAGGCGCCTGTGTAATTGGAAAAGAGGTTTGGGGGCATGCTATCCTGTAGTTCTCTAAGGCTTTCGCAAGACAGTCAAGCAGTTATGCAGGCTTCTAGGAGAGGAGGTTTACAAGACATGGACACTTGAAGGGTGTCCATAGGCCTCTTTAGAGGGGTTGAGTATGGGATACAAAGGGCTCCAGATTCGAGTGCGGGATTGTGTGGATGAAGTGCAGTAGGTGTAGTAGAGTTTACAAAGCTGGAGCATCAATGAAACTGGAGTCTGGAGGCGTTCTCCACTGTCCCATAGAAGAAATGCTCCTCTTGATTTTGAGCTGTGCATGACCTGGTACAAACCCCACACCTGCACGGCCCTTGGATCATGTAGCAGACCCACCTTTAAAACCTTGAGAACCGAGATCCTTCAAACGTGATCCCTACTTTCCTATAGTCCTCCTGAAGTAGAACATGGGGTATATGGGGATCTTGTTACAACATACCCAAAACCATTTTCTATCTACTTAAAGGGGACCATAACCCCCCAAAACCACACCAACCTGAAAACGTCACTATTGGCGGGCGCAATTATGCCCTGTACCCCTGAACCTTTTGTATCCGCACAAACCCCGACATCTTCCTCAAACAAATCGATTAAAGAAACTCCATGTATCTACATATGTGTTATGCTACCGTAGAAACAAGTACATATGCTTGTCCCCCTTAAGTAGATAGAATATGGCCTTGGGTACATTATAATAACATCCCCATATACCACATATTCTATATACTTAAGGTGGACTATAACCCTAAACCCTAAGCCTTAAGCCCTATATTCTATCTGCTTAAGGTGGACTATGTATAATATATATATATATATCCTAAACCCTAAACCCTAAACTATATATATATATATATCCTCAACCCTAAACCTTAAACTATATATATATATATATACAGCAAGCCCTGAACCCTAGGATCCGGTCTCAGTCACAGCAGCTACTGCTTGACCTCGCTACCACAACCGAAAAGCATCCGCAGCTCGCAGCCGCCCCAGTCCCGTCAGGCTTTTTAGGGTTTAGAGTTTAGGGATTAGGGTTTAGGGTTTAGGGATTAGGGTTTAGGGTTTAGGGATTAGGGTTTAGGGTTTAAAGTTTAGGGATTATGTTTTGGGTCATTCCCCTTACCCCCCATATGAGTTTAGGGTTAAGGATTCATGGATTAGCGGGAACCCGAAAACCTAAACCTGAAAGCCTAGCCCAGGAAGCCATCCAAAGGGTTTTTAAGAGGTTGTAGGAATTACATGGGGTTGTAGGGATTCTATGGGGTTGATTGTATGGCGTGTGTATAGGGTTTAGGAAGGGATATAGGAGCCCTTTGAAGGAGGATGTAGAGGTAATATTATATTATAGGGATATAATCGGGTTTAGCAAGCTAGGGTCTAATCCCGGAGCTTGAGTTCCAATCCTCCCCAAAGCCACTTAAACCCTACATACCCAAGATCCCTTCATGCCCGAAATCCGTGCATTGCCATTGATCCAGTAGCCTCAAACAGTAGCTTGTCAAAATTTGGGTCCCCAATGGTCCCCATCATGATTTTGCCGCAAAAATTTAGGGCAGCCGCAATAGAACTGTGATTCTGTCCTGGCAAATCCACCGACACTCTTGGAACCTTCCCTAACCCTAAGACCTAACCCCGCTACACCCTAAGCCCTGAACCCTATTCTACTTAAAGCCTAAGCCCTGATGTTTCTCTAGCCCACCCTCCGTTTCCTTGCTTGGGGCTTCCGTTCTGCTATCTTTACCGCCTCATAGGTACTCACAAGCTTAGAACATCAGGCCCCAGGCCATATTGTAAAGCCTAAATCGTAGTGGGTTTAGGGTTTGGGGGTGTAGGTTTTTGACAGCGTTCAGTCTCGAGTTAGCTTGGCTTCTCGTTTTCAACTCGGACTGCAGAAGCTTCATCTAGGAGTGTTCGGGAGAAGTCCGCTGGCTTGTAGTTGAACAGATCTATAGGGCTTCGGGTTGAGAATTTGGAGTTTAGGGTCCGGCCCAGAACAGGTAGTGTGCTTTGCAGACCACCATACTCCGCACTTGTTTGCTTTGTTGACCTGACTTGCATTCGCCCTCTCTACCCTGAATCATACTTCGCAAAGACTGCACTCATAGTCCTTGTACTTGTTAGACAACTTGGGCATCCCCTGCATGACAACTAACATAGTACCGAGTTTATGTGGCGCAGAGTTCTGGTGTCGGGCGACAGTTTCGGGAGGTTTGTTGCGCCCATCACACAAGGATGATCTCCCCAGAGCAGCACAGGTGCGGGCATCGCCGAGTACATCCCACCTGCTGAAAGTCCCTGCGCCCTCTCAATCCCATACACCTGCTCTAGAAGCCCTTTAGATAGATACCAACATTGTGGGGCTAGATTCCTTGTGTAATTGAGGCTGCCTCAAACAAGCCTTAAAAAATGTCCTGTTGGTATTCATTTTGGCTCCTACACTGCCTCCCACTCTTAATTTCATGAATTCCCTCCTAAAACCGGCGGCACTCCTACACCTGAAGTCCAACGAGCCGTAGACCTTAGCCCAGAAAGAATACACATCGAGTTAGTACTGTCCCTGGGGCTCCATGTCTATAAATAATACTTACATTGGGCCCCAATGTCTATAAATGGTAGCTACATTGGGGCTATTTGGAAGCCAAGGGCGTTACTTTAAAAGCATTCTTGATTACTTTACTATTACAGTTAGAATGGCTGTTATTATGATCGCTTTATGACCTTCACTAAAGCTATTTACCACCCCTAAACCCTAAACCCTAAACCGAAGCCCCGAAGCTCAAACTTGAAAGCCGAGGCCTTAGGCCTGGGCCAAGCATTGCACTCCTTCTTCTGGTGGGGAGACCAGTGGGGGACCCTGGCCCCATGAGAGCCATAGTCTAAATTTTGCAGGAGGTTATATAGGGGATTAATATAGGGGAGCATCATAGGGGCTATTATGGAGGATACTAGGAGTTTAGACTATGGCTCATGAGGTTGTAGTGTTTTTGTGGGAGTGAAGGCGTGTTGGGTTTAGGGTTCTAGGGCTTAGGTAGGTTTTTTAGTTGTAAGGCATAGACTGGTAGTTGCCATAAGTAAGGGCACCCCAATATGGACTCCAAATACTATAGTACTATAGTCCTTGATATAGAGGTCCTCTAAAAAGGTACCCCTGATTTTGCGAAACCCCCAGAGACGTCATTGGATATCCTTATACATTTTTTTTTTTAAATCCTGTTCAGGGTATCAACAGTTTGGGAGTTGAAAGCTTAAAGCTCTAGAGGTGATGGGTTTCTGGGGCCTAGTCTGTCTCGGGGCGCAACTATAGTGCGACATATGAATATTGACAGGATAAGTGAAAGCATGGGTAGTGTCATACTGTCTATAGTACAGTCTCTAATTATACTTACTGCTAAAGACAAGCCCCGTGTTTCGCAATACAACTGCTAAGGGTACATGTCCGTCTCCTGTAGTAGACGAACCCTAAACCCTAAACTCCTAAACCCTAAACCCTGTAACCCTATCATAATTTGGGCGGTGTCCTACATCCGCTGGCAGTTTTCTGGGCAGACCGCTGGGCCCAAATCGGTTGGATCACCCCAGTAGTTCATGTGGCTGTTTCCCAAAATATGACCCCACTTTTTGGGAGTTCCTTATACCATTATGGTTATTATTATGGTTATTATTATGGTTTAGGGTTTAGGGTTTAGGGCTACCTTTTTGGTGTTTCCTATAATAAGGATTATAGTATTTGGGGGTCTATATTAGTGAGGCCTATAATGCTCCCCTATAGAATCTCCTATATAACCTCCATTTAAGGAGTTTAGATTATAGCTCATGTAGAGCCAATCCCCAAATGGCCTCAATGTGGCCTAGTTAACGGTTCAGAGCTGGCATAGTTTAGCAAGGATTCCGGTTTTCCCGTGGTTTGGTTCATCAGCTTGCTAACAAACCCCAAGCCCCATAAATCCGAGGCCCGGGTGCCTAAACAAAAGGCGATTTTCCAATATTCCCTGCTATAACCTCCAATATAATCTACCCTAGTATAACGTAGCAGCTTCCATGTTCTTGTCCATTATCCCGGGCCCCTGAACCCTAAGCCCTGTTTTTGTAACCAGGGTGTTGAGCGTTGCTTTCAAAGTCAGCTGGGCCCTCGCTTTCATGCGCTCTCAAGCTTGCATGGAACACGAGCACCCCGGACCCCCCTCCAAAAGAAGGCTCTTGACAAAATATGTAGGGGTTGGCAGGGAATCCATACAGGTATTAAAGTTTTATATACTTCCTCAGCTGGCATGGAACCCCAAGAATCTTCAAGAAGGAGCCCGACAAGAACAGCCTTTCAAATAGAGCCCACGCGGGTTCCATGTTATTTAACTAATGGGGAGAGGTAAAAACCTGTTCACGCCGCAACTGTATACAGTTTAGGGTTTTAGGTTTGTATACCGCATGGCTAACGCCCCAAGTCCCCTTGCATGGTATACAACCTTTTTTTGGCGGAGAGACTGCGCGACTTGCTCTCGTCGTCCTTGCCGCTGTTCCGTCAAACTGCACTGGTGGCAGCATACCGAACTCAAGCAGCTGCCCTGATGACAGTCACCATCCACCCTAAAACCCTCCGAATCCTGCACGCCAAGCTTAAACTGTGTAGACGGCCCCGGCAGACAAGGCCAACGCACACCACGGGGCTTGCCAGTCCCAGCGTGCAGGCGTTCTGCAGCTATTTGGGGGCTTTTGCCAAGGAGGGGTATCTTGAGGTCGATGGAAAGACCCTGGAAAAGGTTCTATGTAAAGCATGAACAGGTATAGGCAGGTATACATGGACATGATACATTTGTACTCGCCCAAAGTAACTCCAAAACTGCCACACAATATAAAAGGGGCCACTCAAAGGCGACTGCCCGTCCAAAGTAAAGTTTTCTTGGTTTTCATGTTAGCTTGGGGGAGTGTAGTGGCCTTATTAGTCTTCACAAGCACACCCCAAACCCCAATCCTAAACCCTAATTCCTATGAACCCCATAAACCCTGAACCCTATAAACCTTAAACCACCCAAACCCTAAACCCCACGGTGCTGGTGGGAGGAGGACCATCCTTCCTTGGGGGGCTTGATCTGGCAAACCTTTAGGTTTCCTGCGATCACGAGGGCGCAAGGGGGTTTAGGGTTTAGGGATCGTACCCATACCCCAGAATGGAGAGTCAAATGAGAAAGAACGCGGAAAATGAAATGGAAGCTACTACGTAGGGTGTAGGTGCCTTCTGGAACTAGTAGCTGCCGCGGGTTGTGCTGTAGATATCTTCTAGCTTTTAGAGGGCTCTACACGCTCAAGGTGAGTTTGTAGATTTGGGGAGTTTGTAGATGTGGGCACAGTAGTTGAGAAGTCCAGTGTATAGCAATCTGAAACTCTCATATGCTGCAAACGAGCGGAAGCCTCTCGCTGGACCCCAGGCAACTCCACCCTAGGTAGGAAAACATTCAAGTTATCACAATGTTACAACTTATGTCAATATCCCCTATCGTTGCAGCAGACGATACGAGTGCATCGTAGTATGCCTACCTTGGCTCAAAACCTAAATCCCTACACCATCCCAGCTTTCATTTCACTGGCCCTTGGATGTTCCATCTGATTCTCCATTGCTTGATAGTAAACCCGGGTAGCCCGCCTATAGATCATGTGCAACCCCACCTCAGCCCTTGTAACCCACTAGACCTAATTCCGATAGACCTAACTACCCAGACAACAAGATGAGCTAAAGTCTAAACTCCTGGTATCCCGAGTAATAACCCCTATAATACTCCACTATATTACACCCTTAAAGGAAATAACAGCTATAGCTGATATCTCGCCCCACGGCCGGTTGAGGAGATTACATTTCAAGCAACCCCGTCTGGGACGTAACTTCCCCCAAGCTGGGGTAGTTTTGAAAATAATTGTACTGCCTATCCCTGTATAATCCTTATGAAGCCATAAATAAATGATCTTTATAGGGGCCCCCAAACCTACCCCGCAAACTCAAACGGAAGACAAAAATGGTTCCTTGTAGACTGCCCTGCTTCAAAAATAGGTCCCTATGTGGCTCCATGCCATTTTGGGGAAGGGCCGGGGGAGAAAACGTCAAAGGAACATGACCTTATTTGGCTCGACCAGCCCAAAAACACTAGTCAGACATCCCACTTTTCATCTCATTTGCAATTTTTCCGCATGATTCTTCATCATCCCCTTACTGTATATACCCTTGTATATCCCCATATACTGGATATAGCCTCATGTTCCCCTATGCATCCCCAAGGCCCTAAACCCACCCTAACTCCCTAAACGCTAAACCCTTCATTCCTGTTTATTCAAACGGGCCAGGTCATGCAAGAATGCCTGGCTCTGCACGAAACCGCTCTGGCTGTGGCAGGCAGGTACAATGAATTGAGCATCAACTTACGTTTAGGAATAGCTCTCGGGCTTAGCTTTAGTCAACTTGTTCTTTGGACCTCAAAGATGGCTGTTTTGGCTCTTTTGCTGGGTTTGGGCTATTCTGATAGGTCTTCCCTGCTATGGAGTAGGGTACAATCCTGCGAGTCATCCAAAAAGGATCCATATATCAGCAGTGCCCTACCCCTATTTTGAAGCTCATAGCTGAAGATAGGGTTCAAGGTTTTCAGCCCGTGCTCAAAGAGGGGAGAAAGACCAGGCTAGTCGGTTTTCCAAGATTGTCGTAGGTTGCAAGGCTTCCAGTGGCAGAGATGTGTGCGGGAGTCTTTGCTGTAGGACTGTAGGGTTTCGAATAGATGTTCGCAGCTAGCAGCGCAGGAGATGATCTAACGGAGCCCGCTTTTAGTAGTATGAGCCCACATGAAGTGCGGTCTTCTTGTATTCAAGTCGAGGGTTAGACGTGTAAGGGGAGCGACACGAAGATTTGGAAACAGCATTCTGTGTTGGAACACGACAGGCCACTCACCAAATTTGCACTACCAGAGAATGAAAATCCATCCGGTTGCCTGAGACGGCCGTTCCAGTACTAAAGCTGTACCACCAGAGAACGAAAATCCATCCGGTTGCCGGAGATGGCCCTTCAAGTACTGCACTTGCACTAACAAAAAAACGGCCTACCATCAAAGCTTGGAAAACCAGAGGCCGCTCATCAAAATCGAATGTGCAAGCCCCACACAGGGAATCTAGAACTTGCCTCAAATAGATCTGAGGCTGTTATTCGGGTTGTTTGTTAGCATTTTGGTTTTGCCGGCAGCTTGAGCTTCCTGAGTAAGAAGCACTTGCGCTGCATTGAGGCCGCGCACGCAGAGGCCACTTCTTTATCCTAGATCCTGCATTGGCTTTTTTTTCAACTAATAAGTTTTTTCCCTCCCCCCCTATAGTACCATCATACATGTCGGCCAATAATTATTTGGGGTGGAGGGCTTTATGATCCCTAAACCTTGGGTCATTTCCCCCACCCAGTAACTGTCCTTGAAGGGGGCCTTAGTAAGGGGCTATTATAACTCCTATGACCCCTTGTGGTAACTGTTACTGTAAGGGGGAATGACCCAACCTAAACCGCTTGCAGAAGGCATCTCGCAAAAACAGGCCCCTGCGGAGCTGAGACCCAGACGTTTAGAGTTTAAGGGTTTAGGGGTTTAGGGATAAGGGTTTAGGGTTTAAGGGTTTAGGGTTTAGGGTTTAGGGTTTAAGGGTTTAGGGTTTAGGGTCTAGGAGCGCGGTGGAAACTTCCTTTCTGAGGGTTTCCCAAAATTGTCTGTGTACAATGTCCCATGTGAGTAGTATGTTGTTTAGGGATACTATGGTACAGAGTATAGAGTAAGATTATATCCTCTTTGGGGTAGAGTATTTTATGTTATATCAGGAATATAACCTTTCTAGACTCAACCACCAAAGAAAGGCGTTACTCATGTGGAGGTTCCACACATGCTCAAGGTCCTTTTAAGCATAGCAACAGTCAGAGACGCCAAAGTCCTCAACCGTAGACGCTGAACCCCAAAGAGTGCTCATATGCCCTCTTCTATCTAATACAAACCATCCCTTCTGGGGTTAGATATCCAAATGTTCTTTCCCAAACTCTGTGGGCGCCCACACATTAGAAGTCCCTAAGCCGGTTTAAGGTTCTTGGGGCGTAAAGTATTGGACGCTGGATGAATACGAAGACTACATTTGGTCAGATTCCCATGTAGGTCTTGCATTTGGTATACCGATCTAAGGACTTCATAACTTGCGCATGCCTCGGATGTGCCTTAATGTCATTCACAGTATGTCTTTGAGGCTGCGATCTTGAGGACATGGAGGTAGAAGAGTTCTTGCTGAGGACAGTTCCGGGCGCCTGAGTTAGGGCCCATAGTTTGATTTTCCGGGGTTTGGCTACATACAACTTACAGCTTTCCTGTATTACTGATACTTTGCATTTCTTGTTGGGTATTGCTACAGTTTGCATCAAATTCGACAAGGAATGTAAACCATGCTTATCAGCACTATTTCGGTCATGTTTCACACTTCGGGAGACGGGTCAGTGGTTTGGGCTCTGGCTCCAGGCTAGAATGAGCTAAGGAATCACTCTAAACCATCGGCTCTAGCAAAGCCTCCGGAAGACTTGAACTGAAAGAAATGCTTTGAACCCCCCCGACCTGGTATAGGCATTTGGTAGTTTCCCAAAGTAGGGGGACCCCAATATAGACCCCAATATGCTATAATCCTTGTTATGGGAACCCCCAAAAGGGCACCCCTAATTTTAGGTACTGAAGGGGCTATTATGGGGGATACTAGGAGTTGAGGCAATGGCCCAAATAGTGCCTAGGGTTTTGAAGTACCTGGGGGCCTACATAAACCTGAAGCTCTAAACCTCAAACCTAGGAAGACCATACAGCTCATCCAACCCTAAACCCTAAGCCCTAGAAAGCATGTTCATTGCCAGGAAGTGCCCCTGGAGGTGGCGTTTCACCATGTTGATTGGATCAGAACTTGGGCCGGAACCTCAGTATTCTGTCAAGTTGGTAGCTTCCCATATTTTTTGGAGACCCTAATATAGACCCAAATACTATAATTCGTGTTAATGGGGATCCCCAAGATGGTACCCCTAATTTTGGGAAACTCCCATTTAGACCTCCTTTGACCCTGAGTTCTATAGATGGTAACTACTTGGGGCTTTTTTTGGTATTAAGCAATCAGATAATCATGCTCTCCTGGTATTGAAGCAATCAGTTAATCAGGGCACCAGCAGCTTTTTTGGGTTCGTTTTGCTTTCTGGGCTGATACGGGACTTATTTAAAATTGTCCTTAAAGAATGCATCGCAGGGGTTCTCGGAATCCCTAAGAAGTTTAAGGTTTTAAGTAGTCAGAAGGTTTGAACAGAAGCCCGTTGCAGTGGGTTTACGGGTGCTCTCCCGTTAGTGAATGGGGTGCTGTTGAAGGAGTTCCAGATCCAAGCAAGCTTTGGTCAACAAAAAAAGATGCTCCCATAAGATATGGAGGTGTTATTAGTATTCCTCATAAGAGTATTGTCAACTGGATTCCTGTTTGAAGCGGCAGGACTGTTTCGGAGCCTCCCTCTTTGAAGCCCTTTTGTACGTTTAGGGTTTACGGCACGTTGCAAGACTTTTTTTACTCAGGGATGGGGAGGGGCTCCAGTTTCAAGAGGCTTGAAGTCGCAGTGTTGGAACCTCCCTAAACCCTACAACAAACTCCTAAATCCCAAATATTGGGTACTGCCCCCCCTCAGTAACAGTAGGGTAATACTTGTAATATTCGTTATATATAGCCCTTACTAGGACCCCTAATATAGACTGTTACTTGGGGGGGCAGTACGCAACCTAAACACATTTGAAAGCCCAACCCCGAAAGCTCTAAATCCTTGAGCTCCTGAAGCCCTACGCTGATAGCTTAACATGGTTCAGGGTCGTGCCATACATAGTAGGAGAGAAAAGAGGAGTCTATATGAATGGCTAAACCCTAATGTGTTCCTATACAGCTCCTATATACGCTTCCCCCAAAAGCGGATATCCCCTCGTAAACCATATGTAACCCCCACACAGTAACTCATTCTTCAAGTAGACGAGTTGCCCATGAAAGCCGTCAGAATCCCAAAGCATACACCCTAAATCCTAAAGCCTATAAGCCTTAAATCCCAAATCTAAATGTCTAAACCCTAAACCCTGAATCCCAAACCCCAAATCCCTACATCCCTGAATCCCAAACCCAGAATCCCTACATCCCTGAACCCTAAACCCTAAATCCTGGGCTTGCCGTCCCAAGGCTTGAGCTCGCCAAAGGCATTCAGGACAGACAGAGCTGCATAGAGCGAGGTGGATTCATAATTGAACGCGGGTAGTTAGGGTTTAGTGTTTGTAGGGGAATATAGGAATGCACTTGTAGGTGAACGTAGGGTTTATAGGGGAATATAGACAGACTTGAGCCCTACCTTTGGTAAGCTGGAAATGAGGGAATGGAGAAGAAAATGGAAACTACTATTCAGCGTTTGGGGTTTGGGGTTTTCGGGTTTAGAAGGAATGGAAAAGAAAATGGAAAGTACTTCAATGGATTTTTTGGGGACTGCCATAAGGATCCATTCCGTCATTCCTAGCTAACCAATGGTAGGTAGCTTCATAGATCGAGCTGGTTTTCTAGGGGAATACAGGGATTATTTGTAGGTGAACATTGGGGTTTATAGGGTAATAGAGGAATTTGCAGGCGAGGAGAGGGATTCATGATGGAATAAAGGAATTTGTAGGTGAGTATTTGGGGAAGGGCCCTCTGCAAAAAGTGCTAGAGCATCGCTCATACATGCGCATCCTGCCATTCGAGCATCTGCTACAACAGGAAACCGCAGGAGCGGCCCAAAAGGGACAGTACGAGAGGGTTGTAACCCTGGGAGTCCAAACCAAGCTGCCTGGCATGTCCGATGTTGTCTTAACGTGTCTTCATACAGCTCTCTGTTGCTAGTGAGATTAGGGATTAGGGTCTCGGGGGTTGTCAAAAGTTTTTCTGGTACGGCTTGTACTTCGACATCAGTTGCACTGCTGGAATGCAAGCGGTCCAGATCGTGTATAGCCCGACCTGGATGCAGCTCTCCGCACCTGCCCAGATTGTACGACATTGCTAAAGTCCAAGCGCAGCTCCCTAAGCCCTAAACTCAATCTCTCCCTTCCTGCGGCACAAAGTCAGGCTGGGCCACTCCAGAACAAGAACAATATGAATGGTGCTTGCAGTAGAATATAGGAAAAATGTTGTTCCTAATCCGCTCCTGGGGACTAAGCTTGGACCTTAGAGACCCTTAAGCTTCTGGGATCCTATTATAGGTACCTAAGGGTTAACCCCCTTAGTAGGGGTTCTAAGTGTCACGTAGTCTACAAGAACTGTCAACCTTCTGTCCTCATCTGGATTGCTGTTAAGGAACTTAGTTTAAGTTACCATAATGGGTATATGTGGTAAATAGTAGGGTTTATCCAATCTAGCAACTTAAATGATGTCCCTTAAATCCCTACATTCTCCCAGCTTCCATTTCATGTTCCATTTTCTTTCCGTTTGACTCTCCATTATAGGGCATAATATAGCCCCAAGTTCCTTAACAGAATGGGTAGGTATATAGAGAGAGAGAGAGAGAGTGTGTGAGAGTAAATAATAGGGTTTCCCTAATATAGTAAGTAAAACTAGCTTCCTTTCCAGTAACCCAATCATCCGCCCAGGACTTCCTGACGGCTTCCGAAATCTTCCGCCGCATTTCCGAGCACTTTGCACAGCTGTCCGGTTCCTGGCATAAAGGGGTCTATAGGGGATATTGAGGGGTCCCTCGAAAGGGTTTATAGGGGATATTTGGGGGGTTTCCGAAGGGGTTTATAATTAAGGGGCATTTATGGGCTCGGGGCAGGTTTTGGGATTTGCTTTAGTACTGGCCGACTGATTTTGCTGTCTCGCCGTTTTTTTAGTCATATTGAATATCTCTTCATACTACACCATCATCTCCCAGAGGGTTTTCACTTTGCCATTTCCAAAGCAATGGGCCTAGTTTGGAGGTTCAAATCTTCATATCTTCCACCCCTGCCACGCCCCTCAACCTCCCTCCCTAGAGAGTGTAACATGATGAGGCTTGCAAGCCCTTGATGGGAGATCCCTAGCAAGCAATACCCAGACCCCTGGAAGAATCTAAAAATTAGATCCCACATATAAGCCCATTTTCCCCAAATAGAAGCCCTATATAACTTCTCCTATGGTTCTAGGGGATCTAATTTTTAGATCCCCTTGATGGTTTGGGTAGGGGGTCCTTCCAAATGTTTGCATGATTTCAGTGAAGCCGCGAAGCGGTTCGGGTTTATGGCTGAGGGAGCCCCATTATGAGACATGTGAGCCATAATCTAAATTCCTTAAAAGGGGGGTTATATGAGGCAGTATATAGGGGACTGGTGACCCAAATGAGCACGGCAATTTTGACAACTTTTCATGTGCGGGTTACACAAGATGTTGGGGTCCCACCTAGGGGTCTCTCCTACTCGTTAGGTCCTACTGCAGTTCTTGCTGAATGGAAGATTAACTTGGAAGATGTTCTTGCGCCTCTTGTTTAAATGACATCAACGAACACCCTAAATCTTGAACCCTAACCCCAAAACCTTAAAGCCTTGAACCCTAAACACTATATGTAATACCTTAAACCGATCTTCAGGTTGCGACTTCCTTACTTTGCCGGCACATCTGCATTTGCCAGTCCGATGCGGCTTAATCAGCTGCGGCCTCAGTTCCCTCCAGTGTCATGCTTCCAGGGTCCTTCCAGGCGGGTAGCTATCCCATTTGAGCCATCGTCTAAACTCCTGCAAGGGCGGTTATATAGGGGAGTTTTGTAGTGGCTATCAAGGGCGTAGCATTCAGATTTAAGTCGCCTGTAGCTATCCCCTACCTTATCCGAAGGGTCCCCCCTACCTCCACGCCTCCCCCCCCCTCTTTTCGCCCTCCCCCACCCCGACAAGAGTTGTAATTTTTAATGGCTAGCAGTGGAGGAAGATCTGAGCTCAGTAAGAAGGAGTTGTGAGATGAGCCATAGTCTAAGCTGCTTAAGCGGGATTATATGAGGGATTATATGGGGACTACTATAGGGGTCATGAAGGGGAATACAAGGAGCTCAGACAGTAGGTCAGATGACTAGCTGTCGTAAGTACTGTGCAGAACTCCTTACTGTATTGCGCGTCTCTTGAGCCCCCGCTAAACTCCCTGGCGCTTAGGAGGGAATGGGGGAATGGATTATACGGATTATTATTAAGCATTCTATAGGGACTACTATAGGGATCCATTCCCCCATTCCCTCCTAAGCACCAGGGAGTAAAGCCACATCACACAGTCTGGCATCAGGAACGCCGACTTTTTCCCAGCCGGACGCTGAGGATGTGATGACCAAACAGTCCGGGGAACCCATATCACGGGATATCACGGGTCCTCCCTCACAGGGGGCTATTCGCGGCGAATTATTCATGGAACGCCTAAGAACTCCACATCCCCAACTCAGTGGCCCCAACTGAGCACACACGGTTGATGCTAAGAATCCTGCACGCTAAGGCCTGGGCATTGAAGCAGTTAAGTGCAAGAGGGACATGCTGTTGTATAACCATATCTCAACTACACCTCCCAGCCTCTAGGATCACGAGCGCAGCTCTTTTATCCACTGAGACCGCGCAGCATTGGCCAATTTGGCCCCGGGCCCATTGGCCGGATCTTGCCACCTTTGTCGAAAGGCGCATCTGCCAGTATAAGCTGATGAGAACTGCCTTGTCCCAACCAAGAGGTATGCGGCAATGTGATTGTGGCAATGACGCCAGATTTTTTGGAAATTCTGCGCAAACCAAACTGCTAGCTGCATAGATGATGTTAGGATTAGTTCTCTTGTGCTGACTTGAGAAATCGTTTCATCCTTTTGCACCGCAGGTGACCAACACGGGTGTTCATATCTACGCCGCAGATGGGTTGTCTTGAAGCAATAAAGTCTACACATCAGACAAGGACAACAAGATCAGGCTTTTTGTTGGAACGCGCCAAAACGAAGGTTTTCCAAAAAATAACGATATCCACTTTGAGGGTCCCCCTAATAAGGATGATAGTAATATGTCAAGGTCTATGTTGGGGTCCTCCTATTTATGGAAGCCCCGATCCAGTTTTGAAGGTTGAGCTTGGAGCTTCACAGCGGCGACTTTGGGTGGACACCCCACCACCAAGTGATAGTGACTATGAGGGATAGTAGTGATTATATTAGGGTCCTCTGATATTCCTTTTATACCACTAGCAAAGGGTGGGGGGTCCACCTAAGGGCTACTGTATATAGACCGCATCAAAATTGTTAAGTCAAGCCTTGAGCAAGTTGATGAAAACATTGAGCTTCACCCGCCTAACAAAGGAAGAGAAAACAGAACGCACCGCTACTGCTGGCATGCATGACACCTACATTTTAGCACCTTCAGACTACAAATTTGAAAGCGTTCTGAACAGCAATGGGTTTAGGGTTTAGGGATTCTTAAGGATTGCCGGGCAGTTCCCACCAGTGGGAGGTATGAAAACTGTACCTTCCACAGCTGGCTGACTCGATAAAAGGCCTTTTCCAGTCCCAGGCGTCGTAGCTTCCCACTTAATCACTTCCCCGTAATGATAAGCCACTCAATATAGTTTGCAGTTGGACTCCATGAATTTTGGGGACAATGGAAGCTACTGCTACCCTTGCAATGCCGTTTGTGCTCCACCGTCGGCCTGGTATAGTCCGATTGCCAAGGAGCTCTGGTGCTCCAGTGGTATCATTTGTCCCTTTTTGATTTTGGGTCTCCTTATGGAAGCTCAGTATCAGAAAAAGGGTAGCCTTATTATTAAGCGGTTACTGGTGAACCTACCCTAAAGCCTAAACCCTTGTTGTTCAGGGCTAGATGCTACTGTTGCTTTTGAAGGAAACCTTGAAAAATTCTAGGTCCTGAGCATTGCTGAGCCCTAAACCACAACGTTGAAACCCCAAAGCTCCAAAACCCTGAAATTTTGAAGTTTGTGAGAGGCACTACGAGACTTTTCGCTCTGGCCTGGAGGCAGTGGCCCGTACAAATCAAAAGACATGTCAGAGGAAACTCCATTAAACAAAGGGAACGGTCATACTTGTGGATTCTCTAAAGTTCCGGTATGAGGAAGATGTTTTATCTTGCGAGATCTCCAGTATAGGGGAGCCCTCTGTCAGGAAGCCCACTTTCAGCCATTGAGCGCAGCGCCTAACCTTGCGGCTTCCTAAACCCTAAACCCTAAACTGTGTGTATAAGCTGGGATCTCCACGATCGCTCGGCACAGGAAATACGGCTGGAGATTTGCCAGAGCTGACCCCTAAACCTGAAATCCTGAACCCTAAGCCCTAAACCCCTTCTGTTCCCCAGTATCCCAAAACCATTGAGGCACATTGCGCCTCGACTCTATTCTTCCAAGGTCATGCCTCGAAAGAGGCTTGGCATGGATGATACTGCTGCAAAGAATTTTGCATGAACTTATGCTAACCTGAAGGCCGAATTTATACCAACATCGTTGCCTTTAACCCGCTTACAACGACAGGATTATAACAACAAGAAGTGCATAAATCCCCTCTTCCATATATCCCTCATCATTACTTTGCACCATGCAGGGTTTGCAGTGCCAATCCCGTCACATAAAGTTGGAGCGACTCACAGAGGGGCCCAAGATCACAATGTCCTGGGCTTGCCTTGCAGCAGGAATCAGGACCAGCAACCTGTAACCCCAATAACCTACAGTTTTATGGGTTATACCTACCAATTAAGGGGCTCTTACTACTAAACTGTAGGTTATTGGACTGCTTGTTCAGCCTGCAATTTTCCTCCGTGTCACGTGCTGTGAATCGCGGGAACAGGACGTATAACTGAAGGTTAAGGAGCATTGAACCTGGTGAAACCCCAACATCTACCTCCTCGCGCCAAAGTGGGAGTTCCTTGAACTTCCCAGCATTTTGAGACCCCCCCCCCTCCCCAAGCGACCCATTTTGAAAGGCTCTTCTCCATGAAGATGCGGAGGGCCAACACTTTGGCCGCGGGCCCAGAGATTTGCATTCAAGGTTTAGGGTTCACAGTCAAACGGAGCATCCAAAAATAAGCCTACTGCAAACAAGGGGTTCATGCCCATGGCAGCTTTAGGAGAACATTCTTTCTGTTTTTTGCTTTTATTAGTAGTAGTTGTCGCGCAGTGCTGGTACGTAGCTCAAGCTTGAGTTCCAAGATTCAGCATATACAAACAAGTTCAGTGTCCAGGGTTTAGGTTTCTGCCTTCGGCAGCTCCTATAGCTTACCCAGCAGCAGAGTTTTGGAGGGACGGAGGGACAAACGGGACGAAATCCAAATCCTGGATAACTTCGCCTGCATTCCTGGCACACTGCATGAGCCCTCAACAAAGCCTATGAGCCCTAAGATTACATGTAAATCCTAACCTAAAGCCCTACAATCCGCCTCAAGTTAGTTGCAAGGGGCCGCTGCGCGCTTCCAGAGCGGGCTAACGCCCAGGCGTTCCTGAAGCGCATACATGTCCTACCCTAAGGGTCCAAGTACCCAAGAATTGGGTACTTGGGAATTTGGTAATAGAAATTGTAGTACAGATTTTGGCTCAGGGCTAGCGCCTACCTGCTCCAAGGCTGGCTCCTACACCCCAAACCTTTGGGTTCTGAAGTGCCCAGGAAGACTTTCGGATTTAGGTGCGTTTAGGGTTGAGGAGGTTTAGGGGCCTTGAGCAAGAGATGCTCCATTGCAGACGTTCTGTTCACTGCTCTCAGGCCATTGGGCCTCCCTGGTGGGGTCCAAACCTCACTCCCCCAAGCCCAAAACTTCCCCAGACCAAATCTGGGACAGTCCTAAGAGCCTCGGGAGCTTTAGGGTTAGTTAATATAAGGGCTTTATTGGGATAATGGAAAATAAAATGGAAACTACTATAGGGTGTAGGGGTTTAGGGTTTATAGAGTGTGCAGGGGAGGTTTTGCCTTTCTTGTTGACTTGGGCTTGAGGAAACATATTTGTGAACATCATGCCTGCAGTTACTCCTTAGATTTTTTACGAACCGATTACGTACTGTATTTGTTGTTGTGAGGATATGTGGGCAATTGACCATTTCACCTTCTCATTTGTTCGGGTAAAGGCGACAGCAGGAGCTGGTAGCCTAAAAAACAGGAGTAAGACTTTGGCAGGCTAGCAAGAGTCCACTATCAGGATCTTGCGTGGATCATTCTTGGATCACTGCCGAGAGTGGAAGCAACGCAAACGGGCATGATGGTCAGTTGGTGCCTGATGGTCGCTCGCCCCGGCCCTTTTCAGGTTTGTCGAGCCCAATCTCTGATATTAACCATTGACGCGTCATGTTCATGTTGATGAAGGCAGTGTCTGCGAAGGTACCATGCGTCTGTTGTAGAACCGTAGCCCTCAGGGTCCAAGCGAAGAAGCCCTGGGCAGGAAGGAGGATTGGACCCGCATCAAGCTTATCCACAGTGGAGGAGCCGACAGTCAATTTAGAGAATGGAGAAGGAAACGGCAGCAGCTATTTTTACGGGGTCGTATAGGGGCTACATAGTAGGGATCACATACTCGACTATTGGGTCTTATAAGGAAGAAGTCGGTTGTGAGGACGCCGCTGTCAGGTTCAGGAGTACTACTCACAGCATGCTGGTCCGTCAGTGGGTTCGGAGCCAGACTCCGCCTACGGTGTCAGGACTATACTTCTACACCCTATAAACCCCACAAGTACCCTATAACCCCTACAAATTCAATACAAAAGCCTAGAATCAGAGCAGGAGAGTCCGACTTGTGCCGCTTGCCCTACTTGCAGCCAAGCTGTGCCCTGCTGGCCACCAGGCCGTGAGTTTCGAGTTTTTAAAACATGGTTTAGGGTTTGGGTCTGGGCTTCGCTTGGGGTTTAGAGCCTATGGGGTTTAGGGTTTAGTCGGGTCTAGGGGTTAAGGGCTCAGAAGGGAGGAGGGGAACGAGTTTTGAAGAAGGGTTTACTCTAGTCAGCACAGAAGGAAGGAATGGAAAAGAACATGGAAACTACTATGTTAGTGGGATTATATAGGGAGTATAGAGGGAATTTGAGAATGCAAGGAAGATGGAGCATTCAATCTGCCATGTCGAGATTTCGTTGTGTTTTGTTCTGTTTGGGTTGAGGTTAGGTCAACCCCCCCTACAGTAATGGCCCCTAGATATGAAGTTACCCTAAACCCTAAACCCGCCCTAAACCCCCAAACCCAAAACCCAACTGAATACGTATACCTACAACAGACCTTTGTGGTACCCAGTACTGGGTGGGGGATTGGCCCAAGGTGGGATTGGCCCAGGGTGGCGGGCTGAAGGCAGAGTCTATAGCCCCCCTTAAGTATATAAGATATGAGGTATAGGGCTTAGGGTTACATAGTCCCCCTTAAGTAGATAGAATATGCCGTATTATGAGGATGTTAGTATAAAATACCCAAAGCCGAATTCTACCTACCTAATGGGGACTATAGGGGTGCGCTTGTGGGGTTGTATGGTGGGAGCTGGAGTCTGCAAGTTCAGGATGCGGTTTAGGGTCTAGGGTCGAGCTTACGGGGTTCCATCAGGTTGCGCAAAATTGCACCACAGTGGTGTGGCCCTAAACTCCTTCAAGCCCTATAAACTCTAAACAGCCTAAACCCCAAACTCCCTAAACCCTAAAGCTTAAACTCCCTAACCCTTAACCCAAAACTCCCTAAGCCCTGAAACCAGATCACGCCTTCAAACCCTGAAGGCCAGAGATAGGGCCGGCGTGCGGTACCTACTTGCACGGCTCCCAGAAGAAAGCGCTGCGATGCCAGGACGCTGAACTCCTTACACTGGGGATTAATAACGAATACTACGGTCTGGGTTTATGATTTACGGTTATTACCATCTTTCTGGGGGTTAGTAGGGAATAAGGGAATATACTCTACGTAGGGATTATATAGAGAGATCGTATTTCATTGTTCCCTACTAACCACCAGTAGGACTCTGGGCCCTTCACCGCCTGCACTGTGTAATTTGGAGGGAATGAGGAAGTGGATCCCTACAATGACAGTTCTCCAAAACATGCATGAAGCTCGCACCTAGAACCCTATCCATTCATCCTAAGCACGCGGAAGTAAAACACCCAGAACTTGCACCAATCCGCTGGCCTTATGGTGTCTTTCTTGCTGTGCCCCGACATAGCTCCCGCTCAGACAGTCATTTCTGCTCTGCCAAAACAAAGGGGGGAAACCACAGGGGAGCAAACAAGTAGTTTATCTAATATGTATTTATATATATGATATGTAATATAAGATAAGACCATATAACATAACATAATATGATGTGATATTATGAAAATGTATTTATTATATTATCCAGGTACAATTTATTTCAGAGCTTGACGCCTCCAGTTACTAGTCTCTGAGTGGGCAATGCGAATGAAAGGGCAGGTAAAAGTTGACCAGAGTTCTAAGAGACAGCCTATTAATTTAGAGTGACAGCCCCATGTTGGGACCATACCTCAAGAGGTCCTTCTCCTTGTTGACAGGCTGCGCGTAGGTGCTGTCCACCGATTTCCACGAATACCGGATTGCTGTGAAGGAATTTACCTTAGGTTACTACTCAATCCTACCCCTGAAGCCCTCAAACCCTCATGAGCTACAGACTATAGGTTGGGGGAATTGCAGAAAATATATCGGGGGTACAGGGGAACCTTTTAAGGAATATACGAGAACTTAGTCCAGAGATTCCTTAACCCTAAAACAAAAAATCCAAAAGCTATCACCCCTATAGCCCCTAGAACCAGCCTCGCAAAGTCATCTCTAAACCCTAAGCCTGAAAGAAATTAGGCCTAAACCTATCACCCCCCAAATCCCCTTGAACCTACTAGGGAATCTACTAGTCCTAAACCCTAAACCTATCACCCCCCTTCCCCCCCCATCCCCTTGAACCCATTCAGGAATCTACTAGTCCCTAAACCCTAAACCCCAAACCTATCAATCCCATATCCCCTTGAGCCCCTAACCCTAAACCCTAAAGCCCCATATCCTAAACCCAAAACCCAAATCCCTTGAACCAGCCTCACAGCCTGCAGAGGTCCGGTGCTTCGTTCGCTCGGCTCCTTCCTGGAGCTCAGCTAAAGCCACACTTCGGTCCTGAACTCAGCTATTTAGGGTTTGGGGTTTAGGGTTTAGGATTTAGGGTTTAGGGTTTGGGGTTTAGGGTTTGGGGTTTAGGGTTTGGGGTTTAGGATTTAGGGTTTACGTTTTAGTGCCTGGATTATGGGGATGGGGAACCCCAAAAAGGGCAGCCCTAATCTTCAGCCCTCATCTTGAGAAGCTCAATCATATAGGTGCTTTTAGATGACTGCCAAGATCATGGTCCAAGATTCCTTGGAAAGCTATGGTATGGGGATGTATAGGGTACTTCAGATAGACCTTAAGACGATATATGCAAGTATGCAAGCTTCTGTAGCACGCTTTGCAATTGTTGGGTTCCTAGACCTTGTTGTCGCAGAAAATGTGAGCTCAAAGCGACCTCGACTTTGACGCTTAAGGTTTGGGCTTTGGGGTTGGATCCATAGGGGTTTACAGTTTGGGCTAAGAGTTCAGGGGTGAGGGCTTAGTGCTTAGGCTTAGTGGGCGACACAGCCACTTTAAGGCCCCTAATGTAGTGTCTTTCCCGGTCATTTATTGAAGCCATGGGCCCCTAGTATGGGCCCTTAGCCCTGGGATCCTTACATACCTACTATATACATCTGTATACCCTATATGTACCCTTAACAGCCCCTAGAATCCCCCCTACGGTCCCACATTAAGGGCCCATACTTCTCTAACCTTAGCATTTGTGGTAAACAGTTTGGTGCAACATGTAATGAATGCAATAGCGTGTTTAACGCGTTTAACGCGTATATAGGGGATCCCTTTCTTGGAAGCACCCTCTATACAGATGTTTGTGTGTACTGCCTAAGGAGGCCGTAGGCCTCAAACAAATGACGGAGCTTGAGATCCTTTTTAATCGGGGCCCCTATATCCCTACATAATCCCCATATGATATATTCCCTTATTCCCTACAAAGCCCCAGTAGGTAGATTTTAACTTCAAACAGCCTAGTCAATGTCCTCAGTCTATCTTGCTCTAAAACCTCTGACTTGAGTGCATACTACTAAAGTAGATGGATGTGCGAAATCTCGGAGCACAGAATGCATAAACCTGAAGCCCTAAATGTCCAAACCTTGAACCCTATAAACCTGAGAAGGACCGCAGGTCCTGCTACAAAAGTATCTGCACGCCTCATTTGAGTAGAATATTGGGGGTATTGGGCCACTATTCTTACCTACTTTGGGGTGAGTCCAGGTACTATCCACCACTGGCGGGTGGTGGCGCCAGCCTAACCCCCTGAACCCTAAACCCTAAATCTCGCCCTAAACCCCTAAACCCCTAAACCTCGCATTCAGGTACACACCCGCGACTGACACTCCATCTCGGTCTTCGGGCGCCCAGCGGCGCCACGTTGACGGTTGCCGGCGAAGAGGCGTTGATCTTATACTTTACGGGGGGGTGTCAGTAGGGAATCATAGGGGAATGTATATGTATATAAGTACACACGTATATCATACTGGGATTTTTTTAGGATGATATTCCCTTATTCCCTACTAACCACTATGGGCATTACGCTTTGGATTAGTTTGATGTAGAGCCTTGGGTTCAGGGTTTGACTTCAGGGTGTATGATTTCATTTTTGCTTTCACAAGAAGAACTCCCAAAGACTTGTTTTGCGATTTTGGTGCGCGGAGCAAAACTGAACCAGGCAGGTGCAAGGTAGTACTGAGTAATACAAGTTTTGGTACTAGAAATGAGCTATGGTCTAATGGTCTAAACTCCTAGCATCCCCCTTATAACACTCCTCTACATAATCCGCTTTGAGCCCCGTCATGGAGTTTAGACCCTAAACCCTACTCCCCTACATGACTCCCCTTCATGGAGTTTAGACCTTAAACCCTCAACTGAAATCCCCTATATAATCCCGCTTTAAGCAGTTTAGACCCGAAACCCTAAACCCGATATAAAGCCCTTCAAGGAGTTTAGACAGTAGCTCAAATGAAAATGTCGTAGGGATCTGAGAGAGGAAAAAGGAGGCATCGTGCGAGGGCCTCTTTACCTTAACGGAGCGGGTTTAGGGTGAGGGGCCTCACGCGGGTCGCACATATCATGCTTATGCACTCCGAAATTGCCCAACATAGCGCTTTCCTAAAACCCTATAAAGCCTAGATAGTGGATCCATGTCATTTTCCACGTTCTTTCCCATTTGATTCTCCATTATGTGGATAATGTCCCTAAACCCTAGACCCTAAACCCTGAAGACTCTAAAGGCTCATCTGTTGCGGGTGTCCTGGGGTTGTGGTTTAAAATGCTCTGCGAAACAGCTGCCTGTTTTACCTTGAACAGGGAATTCTTGGGGAACATTCCCCCTTACAGTAGCTGTCAAAAAAGGGGCTTTCTTACGGGGATATTATAGCTCCTAGGATTTCTTATGTCAACACTTACTGTAAGGTACTTGCTGATTGGAAGGTACCATGGAGCAACGGTAAGGTCATCATTTTTGATGCCCGGCGCCCAGACTTTGAAACGTGTTTGCAACCCTAAACCTGAAACTCTACCCTAAACCCTGAACCCTAAACCTTAAACCCTGAACCCTAAACCCTAAACGCTCAGGTTGGCTTGTGTGCCAGACTGCATGGCTGAATGTTGGGGTTTCTGAAAATCAGGGGAACTTTTTTTGGGGGGGGGTCGCTATGATAAGGAATATTGTATATTGGGGTCTATATTTGGGTACCCCTACCATATATCGATGTATATATTGTCGTGTACATCGAGCTGTCTAGAAGTATACACATTCAAATAGACCCCTAAACCCTAAACCCTGAAAAGAGAAGCATGCAATTCTTCCGACCTGCAAGTGAGTTTTGGGCTGCAAGGGGTTGGAGGCCGTGTGCTTCCTCAAGTCCGCGTTAAGTAGATAGAATATGGCTTTGGGTATATTATAGTACCATCCCCATATAATATGTGCCACATTCTATCTGCTTAAGGGGGACCATAGCTTCATACTGGAGCAATTGTATGGTTTGGCTGGAATCAGCTCAGGTCCAGTACCTTCACGCAAGACTGGAATACAAGAAGGGCCGGATTTCGTGGCAGGCTGATAGGAGCGTTCTCATGCCTGCTTTCTCAGCTCATTTCTCTTGCGGCGATGGCCTAGCAACGGGCAGATGCTGAATGAGAACGAAGCATCAAAGACGCTCTAATGTTGAGATTGGTTGTCACCTCTTTCGCCTTACCCAAAGGGCTCAATACAACGCCTGACAGGTGGAGCCATCATGCCGTTGGCCGGGTGTGGGGCAGCACATGGGAAGTTGCCGCGGGCTGTCCCTACATGACAGTTAGCACGCGAGCAGCTTGCACCTTGCGGCCAACATGCTCACTGCAACAGTGGGTGTATGACAGCAAGACGATGCGCTAGTGTGCTTGCTGGGGGTGCTCAGTCGCAGAGATTGCCCTGTGTGCAGGGAGGGGAGGCCTCAGCATGCATCCCTGATGCAAGAAGTGGACTGGAACATACTTGAGTCGTGGGACACGACAAATGGAAAGGCTATTGTGTCTGGGTTGATTCTCCCTCGCGTTATGTCGGCGGCATGAGCTTGATGCATCAGAATGTTCTTCGGCATGTTACGGCTCGTTGGCGAAGTATCTTTGTTGCCTGCAATGCAGAGGCTGAGCTCAGCCTGACTTGCACTCCAGAGCGTAGGGGAATCTACCAGAAGTTGCCCGCCGCCGCAGGGATCTTGCCGATTTCGCCAACACATGAAGCCAGACTGGCAAAGTGCGAATCTTGAGGCACAGAGGCGCAGATTTCTGGGTTAAGGGATCAGGGTTTAGGGTTGAGCGGGTTTTCCAAACTTAGGGGTACCATATTGGCTGTCCCTATAATCAGGGTTATAGTATTTTGAGGGTGTTTATGGGGGTCTCCCAATTTATGGAAACTACCACTATACGAGGAAAGGAAGCTTTTAGGCTTAGGGTTTTGCGTGCTATATTGGGTGCATATGAGGATGTATGAGGCTCGGCTAAATATCATAAACGCCCGAACAATTCCTAATATAGGTGTTGCACAGGGGCATTATCCAGTAAAGCAGAATCAAAAAGAAAAGACTTGGAACATGAAATGCAAACTGAGGTTTTAGAGAGGATATATAGACCCCCAAGTAGATAGAATATGGAATTGACCTATGTTATAATAAGATCCCCATGTACCCCATATTCTGCCTACTTAAGGGGGACTATACCCCAAACCCTAAAGCCTAAACCCCATGTTCAATTTACTTAAGGGGAACTACAGGTAGAGGGATACCTACCGCTCCCGGTCCGATATAGTCCCCCTAAGTAGATAGAACGTGGGGTACATGGGGATCTTTTTATGATGTACCCAAGGCCATATTCGATCTAGTTACGGGGGGGACTATACACCAAGGTGAATATTTTGTTGGCAGTTCTTTTGGCCCCTACATCCCCTGCATTACCTTCTAGGGTCCTAACTTCTAACCATGCGCCTGTGCAACTATTGTCTTAATCTTAGATGGTCCTACAGAGGTCCAGAGTTTTCGGAAATCCAGCGACTTTTTCAGCGTATGCCTGTGGAATTCCTTGCATCCCATTCCCAGACCTTAGCCCGAAATAACTGTCAGTGCAAGAAGAGCCGTTCAGCCAGGTTGTCGAGGCCCCTTGTGCGGCAAAGATCGGAGGCATACGGGGCCTGCTTATAGGCCGTAAGAATTGAATAGGGTTGAGGGCTAATGCGACAGGGTTCGGGGACTAATGTAATCGTCTATAGATAATTTGAACAGAGCGCGGGTTCTAGTATCCTATAGTTCTGGAAGGATAAAAGGGAACTGGATTACAGGGCAGTCCTCCAGGATGCATGAAGGACTGCGGTGGTATGTAAGGCTTGAGGTGTGCTGTGGGTTGCTGCGTGATTAGAAACATCTGAGCTAAAGCTGAGCACCCTATAGACAAAAGACGGGCCTTTCCGATGCTACCTCAGCAGTTCGGGATTTAATCGGTAAAGATCTAATCAATATAATCCCTGTACAGTCCTTAAGGGGGACCCATGCGGACTCCTTGTAATTGAATTTCTGAATTCTATCCCTAGAAGAAGATTCACAGTGAAGTGCCCTTGGGTGGGTTCACTCCGAACAAAGATAAGGCATGCTGGGGTACAGTTTGGATGGGATTGTGAGAGCCCCGGTAGTAGAGTCCAGGCGTAAGTGTGTGTAATGCTCGGATACTGAGGCTCGGAGTTTAGGATTCAGGGCTCTCAGGTCCGGGTTTAGGGTTTAGGGTTAGGGTTTAGGGTTTAGGGGAGTCTCAGGTCCAACACTTTTGAACTGCACCTGATGGTGCCGGTATGGTTGCCACCTATAGCCCCCTTAGGTGGATAGAATGCGGGTATGTTGGGATCTTATTATGGTTTTGAGGAATTCCTTGTTCTATCTACTTACTGGGGACTGTACGCTCAGCTGGTCTTCCTCATTCTCAGCATCAGCCTGTCACCTCTGCTTAATTCTTATCCTGATCAGAATCTAAGCAACGTTACTAGGAGGCTCGTCTGTAATCACCTCTTCTAAGAGCACGCGGTTTAGGGTTTAGGGTTTAGGGTAGCATGTCCTATAAGTCCTAACATGTCCTATAACATATTTTATGACTAAGTAGTTTTCATTGGCTTCTTTTCCCTATCAATCATGAATATCCGTAAACCTCAAACCCAAACAAAATCCCAGTACTCCACATGCTGCTGCTGCTACTCTTACGGTTACCAACGCCATGAGTAAATAGTACTCTAACGCCTCAACCGCGTAAACCCTGGCCCTATAAACTCTAAACCTTTAACCCTAACTAGTAGGTTCCATCTTACTATCCCAATATAAACCCCAATATAACCCTATTCTTACCCCAATGGGTTAACCCTCAACCCTAAACCCTATTCTTATCCCAATGGGTAAACCCCTCTATACGAGCGCTGTTTGCAACCCTAAACCCTAAACCCTAATCCCTAAACCCTAAACCCTAAACCCTGTTGCCCTCAGGCTTTGGAAGTCAGGCATTCGAACGCTGCACTCACGGGGTCCCAGACGCTCCTGGCACTGAAGCCGCCAAGGATGCCTGTGGTCGTAAAATGAACCATAGTCTAAACTCCTTAAAGGGGGGTTATATAGGGGACTATGTAGGGTTTAGGATTTAGGGTTGAGGGTTTGGGGTCTAAACTCTTTAAAGGGGGATATATAGGGGATTAGATAGGGGAGTACTATAGGGGTTATTATGGGGGATACTAGGAGTTTAGACTAGAGCTCAAATTAAGTAGTATTCTGACTATTATAGGGTAATATAGGGATAATGGAAAATGGAATGGAAGCTATTACATGATATTAGGGTATATATTGGGAGTATATAGGGATAAAGAAAAGGAAATGGAAACTACTATAGTATATAGCTTGTTACAAGGGCCGTGAGGATTATGTAAGGTATACACAGGCGCTTATGTTATATTCTCTTGCCGTATGGGCGGTAGATTCTGTTACACGTATATTTATGTGCGTTACTAGTGTGGATTGGAATACAGCAGTTACAAGAAGCTGAGATCACGCAGGGCTATATCTAGGGATAATGGTCGTAGATAGAGGCCTGAATAAGTACCAGCATTGTTGCCTAACAACCGTTCTATAGCTATAGCATAATAATGTACCCCCAATGGATTGTTCAAATTTCTTAACTCTACATTACTCTGTGTCCTCTCTGTGGGTCTTGCTTTTTTTGCGCACTTGGTAAATGAATGAGTGTGCCAGTTCGGTAGGATTGCTTGTCGGCGCTGGGCTGCAGGATTCAGAGTAGGGGTTCCATTGTACAAGGTGTTCGCCCTGTGGTGAGGGTTGTGGTTGCGACAGCTCACAACAGGACAGATCCGCATGCACTGTCACCAGGGCACACGATGGAAGAGCTATAGCTTGAGTTTTTCTGCAGCATACACGCTCAGGACAAAACCGTGGGCCCTGGTATGGTCGCTCAGTCGTGGGGTTCCTGTACATCTAGTATGTAGGCTGATGTACTCCTGAGGGCCACAAGACTCCCCCTGTGAAGGGTGAGGGCCCGAACTAGGGTCCCAAACTACTAACCGTTCTAACCTGAGATACCGCAATTTGGAGCCTCCGTGGAGTAGTCTCACACTGAAGCCTTGTACTATTCTATCATTGTCCGGAGTCAGGGCAGCACGAGGCATGTTGGAGAACATTCCCTACTGGGTCCAAGTTCAACATATTCATTAGCATTTGTTACGCTAAGAGCCAAAAAAATCAATACCTTGAACCCTCAATCGAAAGTGCATTCCATTCTTTCTGGTTTAGGATGTCGGCCGTTTTCAACAGTGCCCCTTTTTAGGGTGCGTTAGGGTGTACAATCCTTACTGTAGAAGGGCCCTTCATTATTCTTTGCACTCCCGATCCACCTGTGTTGAAGACCCTCCATCAACATTTTACCCTAAACCTTTCAGATCTGTATGCGTACCCCTGTTTAGGGTTCAGAGTTCAGGGTGCCCTGTCCAGGTTTTAGGGTAGCCTTGTTTCGCCAAACCCGCATGCCTGACAAGGAGCGCACCTGATGCAAAGGCGCCAGGCGGGGTCATTAATTGGTACTATGTCTACTACCATGATGATTATGGTTCGCATTATTGATCACTATTATTCGTCAGTATGACTAACAGCGTTTCTCATTATTGATCACGATTATTCGTCACTATTACTCTTAGTAATCACTGTTATGACTAGTACTGTTGCGAGTATTTTGGTGGTGACTGTTGTAGCGTGAATATAGTTGCTGTTTTCGCTGGTAGGATCTCCCCTAGCAAAACCCATATTGCTAGTATTACTCTTGTTTTTGCATTACCATGATTTTTGTGGATGCTCTTACTATTAGGATTTCGGGTTTGGCGTCTAGCGTTTGGGAGGTGCATTTAGGGTGCGGGATACTGAAGGATCAAGCAGAAAGTGGAGTGACAACTCTGATTATGCAAGGTTGTGTTTTGTTGCGGTGTGCGATTTGAAATAGTGATTCATACGGGATGGATGGAACATGGAACGAAGCATTGTCTGGTTTAGGGTTTAGGTTCAGCGTGCAGGGCTTCTGGTTTAGCACTTACGAGTTTAGTATGGTTTAGTCTCAGAAGCTTCACCTTTATTTGGGAACTCCCTCATTTTGGTAAGGGTCCTGGTGTGTAGCCGTGACCATGCGAGTCCCTAGACGTTCACCTCAGGTTAGGGAAGAGTAGTTAAACAAACGCCAACTTTGGGGTTTAGGGTTTACGGGTTTAGGGTTTAGGGGTTTAGGGTTTAGGGTTCAGGGTTGAGGGAGTTTCCCAATGTTAGGGGTACCCTTCCCTATAGTAAGGATTATAGCATTTTGTGGTCTGTAGGTCCCCTTTTTAGGGAAACTTCCGCATGCAAATTTGTCAAAGGGGTGCTGTATGCGATTGCATGGATATGTTTCGAAAAAGACTAGACACTGAGTGCGCTTTTCGTTTATTTTGGGTGTGGTATTGAGGAGGGATCTGAATTTTGAACTTGCACAGTAGCTTTTCAAGATATAATATAACTGCATCGCATCTTGAGTTCCTGCAAACCTAAACCGGCTGTTGCGGAGCAAAGTTTCAGTTCTTTGGAGAGTTAACACCCCCACCAATTAACTTGAAACCCTACGAGGCTATGTAGGCCCCATTGGTGTTTCCATTTAAGTTTCAGGGAAAGCAGCTAGCATGATTTGGGATAGCACAGTCGCAATTTTGTATGGTGCCGTTTTAGGAGAAACCTCCACGCAGGCCACGAAGTGGCCCTTGAACTTGTACCAAATGAGTAGTATTTTATTTGGGGATATTATGGTACCCAATATAGAGTAAGATTATTTCCTCCTTTGGGGTATAGTATCTTTCATAAGGAATATTATCTGACTAGGTTCAACCACCAAAAAACACTACTCATATAGATTGCCTCACCATCCCCTCATTTGGCTCTGAAAAACATGCCTTTCCATCACGGCAAGTCTCCACAAAGACCAACAGGGCGTGTCCGAACAATGGGGATCCCATCTGAAACACCCAGATAGCATCGACCCTTTCTAGCGACCCCCAAGAAGGGGCCGAAGATAAGTGTTGCACACCTCCACAATGCAGATACTCAACCTTGAGGCCGGAAAACCATAAAGAATGTGAATCCACAACCCTGAGCCCTTAACCCTGCAATCCTCCCCCAAAGTATGTAAAATAATAGCCCTAAACCATTAAAAACAGCCCAAAAGGCTATTATTCTACATACTTTAGGGGTCAGGTAAACCTTAAGCCCTAAACCCTAAACCCCCCTAAACCCCTAAAGCCTAAACCCTAAACCCCTAAACCCTAAACCCCTAAGCCCTAAACCCTTGGGCCCCGTAGATGGCAAAGTGGGCCTCGGGAGGTGGGCTGTTGGTGAAAGCTGGCACAAAGTTGCCGCGGCCAGAGGAGGTCCTGCTAAGAGTTTAGGGTTTAGAGTTTTAGGATTTAGGATTTAGGGTTTTAAGGTTTCGGGTTTTAGGGTTTTAAGGTTTTAGGGTTTAGGGTTTTAGGGTTCAGGCTCATAGGGTTTAGGGTCATAAGATGTAGGGTTTAGGGCTTAGGGTGAGAGGGTCTAAGGCTCAGGGGTTTAGAGCTTGCGTTACAGGATTCATGGTCGAAGGTTTAGGATCACAGAGTTCAGGTTGTAGAATTTAGGGTTTCTGATAAAACTGTTTGAAGCATGCGTTTAGTTGCTGAGTGAACATTTCAAACCCAGCAGCTAGGTAGTGGACATGAGGCAGTTCTAGTTTTGATGAAGAGGAGAACTGAGAACTAGCGAGAGCTCTGCAGTGTTGGTTATGTTTCCTATCCCGCTTCATGCTGGCTGCGGGATGTTTTTCTACGTGGACATGGGAGTTTCCAAAATTGGGTGGTCCCATGTTCTGGGAGGGGGGGAGTGTCTTGCAATATAGGGATTAAAGTATATGGGCGTATACATGTGGAGCCCCATTTATGGAACCCCCACGTGAGCTGGGCGTAGTTGTGGCCCGTGCATGCCAACTTCCTGCCGCGCCAAAGGACACCGCATCATAGTTGTTCCTTATGCCAGCAAGGAAGGCCAACGCCAAAGTACCTCCACCATACTCTTTTAGTCTTGAGTTTGGTACACTCCTCAGATCGCGTCTCATCCTAAGTCTAGTCCAAGATTTGTTGCCCTTGGCCTCTTCGAATCCTCATCTTGGTTCAGGCGCCTGCCTTTGTAATTCCGCGGACGGCGGAGGCACACACACAGGGCTGAGTCACAGCCAGTTTGAACTGTAGAGGTTTGCTTTCATATTCAAGTGTTTCTCGACTTCTTGAGGCTTAGTGTTCCGGCAACGTGAAATCAAGAAGCCAGTAGGCTGTTGCAAGTAACTAGATGGGAGCTTCTTCAAATCATCCCAAACAAAACCTTAGAAGGCACCCCCCCCGAATCCATTGAAAACCTTTTGTCCACAAGGGCAACCTATTTTGACACGCCGCCACATAGATACGCCAGGGTTCAGGTTTCGTGTTCAAAGAGCGCTTGTCGGAAAGTGCTGGCTTGTGCATCCTACATATTCGGAAGGTAGTCCAAGGATGGTCCCTCTATTGGTTCCCCTAAATAATTAAGGGCAGTGCTCTCGGACCCAACAAGAGACCATAGCAAGACCAGCCTGTCATTCCGTATACCACAGTAGTTGCCAGCTTCTTTTCCATTATCCCGATATAACTATATAGCCTCTATATACTATAGTAGTTTCCATTCCATTTTCCACCATCCCAACAGAACCCCTACTAGCTTCTTTATCTTGAATGTATCCCAGCTTCATGCCATGAACCGCAACGGCGAGAGAGATGATACCAATCACGATCGAAGCGAACATCACTTGTGTGTCTCCTTCTACTGTCACCTCCATTTCAACTTCTTCTACTACCACCCCTACATTTCCTCCTGCGAGGGCTGGAGGCGTTTGTGGGCGCTGATTGTTAGAGGGTCTCTAAAGGCTTCTGGACTAGATAAAGTAAGATACAATAACAAAATACAATACTACATGAAACGATTGATATAAAGTACTTTCTGGACAAGAGCTTCCAACCTATGCTAGGCAGAGTCTTCACTAGAACTGTCTACGTATTATAATGGCAAACATCGTAAGAATTTGGTTTCTAATTTGAATACTAATGTGAGCAGACCCCATGCCAAGAGGTGAAGCGCAGAGCCGAAGGCGCCATTAATAAATTGAACACTATGCTAGAGGCGAAAAGCGAGGGAAACTCCAGGAACCCTATACCACCCCTGCTGCCACTCATCCTCCTCCTTTGCTGCTGCTACGGCCGGCTACTGCTCCTGCTACTACTACGCCGACTTCCGTGATTGCCGTGTGTGAAAAGCTGCCATTGTGACCATCATGGTGTTCATGATTCTCCTATTGTCGTTTGTCTCCGCGCATCCCCGAGAGTACCCCGACTGTTGTTGCTATACTGCTGTCAGGTCCCTAGGTTGTTGGGGTATATTGTGTTACAGTTGCATTCAAGGATATACTATAACATATGATAATATATCCTACCATACCATAATATACCCTACCAAAACTTATTAATTTGACATACTAAACTTACCTAAAATATGCGATTTGGTAGTGATTCAGGTTTTGTAACTATTACTTACCACTCTGACAGCCATGCTGCACCTTGCCATTCCTGCTAGCACTTGTCACGGTAGTTTTCATGTTTTCCATTCCTTTCATACTGTAATCCCAGTTTCTGCATTCTCGATTTGATTTCCGAAGTCCACATTGCCCAAAACCCTATGAACCCTCAACCCTAATTCCTCAACGCCAAGCCCTAGACCCCAAACACCAAAAACCCATCTGAAACATACAAACGAAACCCTAAACCCTAACTGTTCCCACACCCCCCTATTTGCCCGCAACATCTTCATGTTACCTGCGCACCCACGGTCATAGCATCCGTATAAGTACTTCCACAACTGCAAGATTACTGTTATTTAC